>VYXB01003347.1:95999-135889 GCA_013397135.1 Pachyramphus minor | reverse complement strand
GATGCCCGCAGTGGGATGCCCGCAGTGGGATGCCCGCGGAGGAGTCCGGCGGGGGGGGATGCCCGCGGTGCTTGCGAACTGGTTGTGGGTCCGGCCGGGGATGCCGCCAGTTTGGCACGGAGGCGGTGGGTCCGGCCGAGGGTGGCCAGGCTGCGGTGGGGCAGCTGTGGGTCTGGCAGCGGGAGATGCCCGCAGCCCGGAGAGCTGGCGGCGGGTCCCCACAAAGATGCTCGCGGTCTGGCTCGGGGTGTCGGTGGGGCGGCTGTGGGTCCAGCGGGATGCACGTGGTCTGGTGGGTCAGCCGTGGGTCTGGCTGGGGATGTCACTGCCTGGCGGGGCAGAGCTGGGGACGCGGGGGGTCCGGCGGGGCGGCCCCGCCTGCCTGCAACTCCCCTTTGTTGTGCTCAGGGGCTGTGGGGGACCCCCGGGAGCGCAGGGCGGGGACAGCCGGGCTGTATGTAGGCCAGGACATGAAATATTCATCGCCCCCCTGCTTTGATGTCTCGTGATCTGCTTCCCTTGTCGTGTTTGCTCACCGGTGATTCTGGGGCCAGTGTCCAGCCCTGGTGGGCCTGGCAAGCCGTGCCCCTCGCTGTGCCCGGCTGGCTCACCCTGCTGGGGGGCTGCAGAGCCCCAGCTTGTCTGATTTAAGACTTTATCCAGCCGGGATGTTCCTCCATCGCAGGCTGGGTGGTCCAACCCCCATATGTGGCTGCAAGCAGTGGCACTGCCGTGTCTCCTCTGTCCCTGTCACAGTCCCTGGTGCCATGGAAGAGTGTCGTGGCTTTTGCCCTGAGCCCCACTGAGGTTGGGATGGGGTTTTATCCTGCTCACTGCCAGACAGGCTGTGCTGCGTCCTGGTGCCACTTGGGACAGACACAGGGGGGAACCTGCAGGGATGGGGCCACTGCACAGGGCTGTGTGCACTGGGAACAGCAGTGGTAGGACGGTGGCACCTTGTGGTGCTGACCCTGGCGTGGTCCTGTCTGGTGCTGAGCATCGTCTCAGGGAGCTGCACAGCCTCCTGTGAGACCTGCTGGATTGAGTGGGGATCTGTTGCATCTCCCTGCGTTCTGCTGGCCCTGCACAGTGCACCCTTTCCTGGCCCTTCCTCACCCCAGAGGCTGCTGTGTTGTACCAGGGCTCAGCCCTGGACTTGGGGCCAGGAGGTGACTGTGGTCCTGGTCCTAGTCCCAGTCCCAAAGACACTGGGCAGCAGTAAAGCTGTAGGTGGCAAGGAGCAGGTTGTGCAGCCCTGTGTGTGCCATGGCCCATCCTCCTGGCTCCCCAGAAGTGATGCAAAGGAAGGGACATGATGTGGCTGCTCTGTGCCGCTGGGGGATCCCCCAAGACAGGTTCTACCACCCTGTGGCATTAGGAACTGAGGACAGTGGAGGGTGCAGAGCCCAGAGGGTTCCTGGGGTGAGCTCCTGCCTGTGCAGCAGAGACAGGGACAGGACAGCACGTCCCCAGCAGCACTCTGTGAAACTAAGCTGCGGGAAGGTGGCAACAAAAGACTTGATTTTTCTTCCTACTGCCCAGCTGCTGCTCCCCAAGGAGGAGGTGTATGGCAGGAGGGAGCTGGGGGGCTTTGTTGCTCTCCTCTCAGCTGAGGAGATACCCACTGCCAGCAGTGGCCAGTGTGAGAACTGAGTCATGACAAACCTTCTCAAGCCCCAGCCACTGATGGTGGAAACCTGTTCATCCCTGCCAGGCTTGGACACCCCTCAGAACCCAGTGGCTCAACACACCCCATGCAGCAGGTGTTGGTCAGACAGTTGTGAGGGGCTGGCAAGGCTGTCTGGAAAGGCATAAGGATAGGATTGTGCAGGGAGACATCAGCAATCCAGCACTTTAAAGCAATATCCCTTTTGTTATTTCCACTGTTGGGCTGCCCCTGACAACTTTGCAGGCAGAGAGGCTGATCCTGGCTGCCCTGTGCTAAGCCAGCTGTTCTGTGCCACTTTGGCTGGCTGCAAATCCAGCCATAGCAAAACCTTGGCATTCTGTGTCTCTGAGACTCGTGTGCTGGCTCCCTAGGGAGCTGTGTCTCTGTAATCATTAGCCAGTTATGCCTGGTTGTCAGGGAAGGACGCTTTTGCTTGGGAGATCGAGGGTCAATTCTCACTTCCAAGCTTTGACCTGGGAGCAGCAGGGCAGAGGCTCCTCCAAACACCTCCTGGCTTTGCCAAAACAGCCTGAGACAGGGTTATTTATGGGCTGCGCAGCAGCAGCAGCGAAGGGAAGTCCAATGTTCCCTGTCTCGATCGTTAGTGGCCTTGCAGTGCTCCCTGTGTGATGGAGATGCCCTAATGATAGCTCTGCCCTTTAATGACTTTGTGCCAGAGTGATGGAAAATCATGGAGGTTCCGAGGGGAGGCAGAGAGGGCCATCCCAGCCCCTGGGTGGGAGCTGGGGTATGAGACGAGGGGAGCGCTGCAGTGACCATCTGATGTGGAGGCTCTGCTGCAGAGACAAGAGGGTCCTTTGCTGCCTTGGTGGCACAGAGGGGACATCAGTGATCCCGAGGCAGGGATGGCCTTTAGCAGCATGGGCAGTTCCTGCAAAGCAGCATCATTTTACTGGACTCAGCAAGGCAAGCAGGGGATGGACCATGGGGCTCCCATGCCTCCGAAATCCCGTCTGCCTCTCCCTGCTATGGTGTGGGATCCCATCTGGCCTTTGAAGTCATCACAGAGCTAAACTCTTATCTAATGAGACCTGAAGGACTTAGTCCCTAACCTCTCATTTACATAACCAGCAAATGCCTGTAAGATCTTGAAAGAGAAGAGGTAGGAGTGAGCAAACAGCCTGTGCCTCCTCCCAGCTTGTCTAAGGCGGGGAACCCCCGTGCATCACTGGGACAAAGTGCTGGACTCCTGGCATGGCTGAGGGAAATTGGAAAGCCTATCTGAAGTGCTATTGTTTCCTGTACTGTCTATTTTGCAGCTCGGTTTCCAACTTGTTTCTTTATCTCTTGGAACAATTTCCCATCTGAGCTCACTTCCGCAGAGCTCCACATCTCACCCCAGAGCCCGCCGAGGGATGTGTCCAGCGTGCATCCCATCGGAAACGGCCTTGTCAGACAGCAGCACATCCCCACGCTGCTCCCTGGGAGAGAACCCTTTCATCCCATGCCTGGAGAGCAGCTCGGACCTCTGGATGGAAATAACCATCTGTGTAGAGCTGTTCCTAGGACAGGAGTGCGGGTTGTTGCTGTTTCCAGTCCAAAGCTCTCCTCCCGACCGCCTGTAGCTGTGGGTGGTGCAGACCAGCTCCCTGGGGCTCGTGTCTTGCTGGAGTTTCCACCCATCAGCAAAAAACATGCCGTGTGTCACGGGGCTGTTCTAAAGCCTTTGGTTCCTCATCTTTTAAGTGGGCAGCAAGCTGGGAGATAGTCCAGTATATCACAGAATCGTGGAGTGGTTTGTGCTGGAAGGGACCTGAGCTCTTATCTAGCCCCAACCCCCTGTGCCATCCAGTTCCAGTGCCAACTATTGTGTTCTTGGTGGGGGGAAAAATAATATTATGGATTGTTTGAGCGCGGCTCCACCGGGAGGGCTGAGGTCTGTGCTCAGGGCACCCAGGCCCCCAGCTCAGCCCCTCGCTGGCACAGTGACCTGGGCACTGTGCCGGGAGCCGGGGTTGCTGCGCACATGCCCGTGCACACGCGCGCTCGGAAAAGGCAGCCCTGGAACAGATTTCAGGAGCAAATGTGGTTTGAACCTGGGCCAGGAACCAGGACCTGCAAATCTGCGTCTCGCGCTGACTTCGCTCCAGGCTATGGATCTGCTGGCTGCCCTCCTGAGGAGCAGGGAGGGGCTGGGGAGGGCTGGGGGCTGCCTGGGGAGCAGGGGGGCATCGGCTGCAGGGCAAGGCAGGGACAGTCACTGATTCAATTCAGCCCTTAAAAAAATCCGACCGAGCCCCTTGATTCCAGGTGCTCTCAGCGGAAATGCAGCATCTGAGATATCCATAGGCTGGTGTGTGGGGTTGGTGGGCTCATCTGGAGGAATTTGGGGAGCAGAACTGCCCAGGCATTTGAGGCAAAAATACAAGAAATTGGGCTTGTGCGTAGTGAGCCTGCCCTCCCCTTGCAGCTGTGACCCTATGCCAGAAGGGCACAGGATGGCTTTGGGGTCTGCAGTGAAGGGTGAGTGGCTTTGGTGGATCAGCACCAGTGCCAGCATGTGGTGTGGGGACACTTGTGACCCAGACTGGTCTGTGCTTCTGGCCCCACACTGAAAGTCTTGGAGGCTGGTCTGAGTTTCCCAGCCCTGTGTTTCCTGGTCCCTGCCCATGCTTGACCTGTTGTGGTCTCGCTCCTGTGGCCCTGAGGTTTCGGCTCTGTTGGGACTGGCTGGATGGGTGGATGGAAGAAAACTTGACTGTATGCTGTGAAAATTTTCCATGTTTGGAAACCTTGGCTACCAAAAACCTGGGCAATGAGGGGAAAAGCCCACTGCTGCATTTCCCCCTCCACCATGAGTGAGGTTAACAAGTCCTGAGTGATGTGTCCTTCTTCCCATGCCATGCACCAGTTTGGGGACAGAGTGACAGGGTCAGGTCAGTGCTAAATTGAGCCCCAAAATGTCTCACCTAGGGGCACCCTTTAGCAGGAATTTTGGGTTGGAGGTGCAGTGCTGTGCCTGGGTTTCACAGCTCCACCTTGCTTTCCCACCCAATAAGGAGCACTGTGCTCCTCAGTTTCCCCCGGGAGCACCTGAGAAGCTGCTGTTGGAGGTTGGTGAGGTTTTACACCAAGTGTGTGCCTCAGTTTCCCCCTCTCCCTGCCCCAGCTGCACTATCCTACCCCACACACCAGACACAAAGCCCTGCCTTAGGCAGGGCAAATAGAACCTGATCTTCATGAAGCACAACCACCTTCCTCATCCTCAGCTGCAGCCAGTGCCAAGTGGGGTTGGGTGCTGCTGGGCTTTGGATTTTCCTGTGTGGAAACAGGTGCTTGCTGACTTCTGCAAAAAAAAACCTACACAAAAAATCTGTTGGAGTTGCTCCCTGCTCAGTTGGACCCTTTCCTTCCCCAGCCCATTAAGGAAGTGCTGGTGGGACCCTGCTGTGCTGGGAAAGGAATTGGGAATCCTTGGCACACCTGAGGGGGGAGCCGCCAGTGAGCACCCTGCTGCACTGGGCAGGGAGGAGTTTGTGGGACTAGGAAGGGTGCAGATGTAGCTGCAAAAGTCACTGGGACCAGGGTGAGTTCCCTGCTCCAGCATCACGGGCAGCTGAGTTTGGGAGTGTGTGGGGTGGGAAGGCTCAGGGTGATGGGATCGGGGTGTGTGGCTGGGGCCAGGCAAGGAGAGCAGCTGCCTGCACAGCTGCACTTCTGCATGGATGTGTGTGCACGTGTGTGTGCACACATCTGAGCCCTGCTTGGTGCTCTGGGGACAAGGAGAGCTCTGGTGCTGTGGGTGGGCTGTGCTGAAGGCACCATGAGCCACAGGTGATGGAAAGCAGAGGAGATGCCCAGATCCCTTTGTTCCTGCATGGCTTCATCCTGTCCTCGAGGATGAGCAGCTCTAGTGAGGGTTGGAGGGATGCATGGGAGGGTGTAAGGTGTATGTGCAGCTGGTCCCACACTGCTGGTCCCATCCCCCTCACTTGTATCCTGTCCCTGCTCCCCACCATGGGTGCAGCAAGCAGTGCAGTGCCAGAGGTGTGCAGAGCCTGGCTCACTGCTCCACGAGTGACAGGGATAAAGACACCAGCTCAGCGTTTTTCTTTGTTTTTCATCTGCTCAGGCTGTTGATAGTGAGCACCGTCTGGGGCTGCACCTCCCAGCTGGATCCTCCCCAGTGGAGCTGCTGAGCGTGCCGCTCACCCCAGGAGCAGATGGGGAACCTAACACAGCTTTTTGGGCTTGGAAATGGTTTCCAGGGCAGGCTGATCTCTGTTTGCCCCTTAAGACCCTCCCTGGTTGCTTCGTCTGACGCATCCTGAGCAATGCTTTGTTTTGGTGGTGCAGATGGGAGTGGCTGTGGGGACCAGCATCTCTGAGGGCTCTGTCACCAATGATGTCCAGGCTCCCTGTGTGTCAGTGTGCTGAGACCAGAGCCACAGCCCCAGGCTGTGCCTGCTGCTGCAGGAGGTGCCCCCAGTCCCATCCTTGTCCATACAGGTGCAAGCAGGAATGGTGTGTGCATCCAGCCCTGTTTGTGCAGCCACATGGCAGTGTGTGTGTGTTAGGGCTGATGGCCCTGTGGTTCCCTGGAGCATGTGGCTTGTGTGGGGCAGGTGCCCCAGAGTCCCAGAAAAACACGGAAAAATAATCTGATCATCCGCATAAATTTGCTGCACAGGATCCTGATTATTTGTGTGAAACTGTTCAGGGGTCTGCAAAGTGAGAATGTTGGAAATTAGTGATGGAAGGGCCTTGGCCTCTGCTTGGCTTCTCCTTCCACCCCTCCCATTGCAGTGAACCCCAGCATGTGTCCTGCCAAGTCCCTGTGGCTCCCATGGTTTGTGTTGAGGGTGCACGTACCCACATACCCTCCCTGCTTTTTCCCTTTTCCCCCATGTTCCATGTCAGGAGGGCTGCTGGGAGGTTTCCCACCATGGGGGTCCCGCAGGACCCCTCTGCAGGGCCGGTGTGGCTGCGGCTCCGGCCCCAGTGGGCTGGTGGAGCGCCAGGAGCTCCTCTCCTGGCTGGACTGGCTGGGCTGGTTTCTCTGAAGGTGGAAATGTTTTAGCAGTGACGCCAGCGTGGCCAGGGATGGTTATAACTTGCTCAGATCTGGAGCTTTTTTGCTTCCTGCGTTCCTTGCCCCCTTCCTCCCCCTGCCCTGGAGATTTGCCACACTCGCCCGGCTTGGAGCGGGTGCGGCCCCACCGGAGCCACGGCTGGTGCAGGTGGCACCACTGTGGTGGCCAGATCTGAGCCACCTGTGAGTCACCTCAGCCTCCCGCTGCCTCCTGCCCCTTCCCCAGGAGCCGGGCACGGAGTGGGCTGGGTGCTGCCACAGCCATCCCCCGAGAGCACCCGGGGCTGATGTTCCCTTCCAGAAAGCAGAAGCAAACTCCACTTCCTGGAGCCTGAGATGGGCTGTGCTGGGAGAGGCACTGCAGAAATGGGGAACAGAAATCCTCCCTCCTCCTCAAGAGGCCAGCTCGTGTCATCAAGTCTCCATCACCCCCTTCCTGCAGGGCCAGTCCCTCTTCCTGGTGCTTTGTGTGGAGGAGGATGGGAACAGCATCAATGTGAGGGGCCATGGGAAACTGGAGAATTAGGTGGCAGGTGGTGGGAGCTCATGGGTGCCAGCATGGCCAGGGGCCAGTGTTAAAAAAGTACATTTTGGGGGGTGCTGAGCCCCCAGTGCTGAGCCAGAAGGCTCTTTTGAGGAAGCATTGTCCCGTGGCTCCAGGCAGTCCTGGTGGCCAAGAGCTCCAGCTCCTAGTGCCACCCCAGCTCGACATCAGTGTTTCCCTGCCCAGCGTTGGCTCTTACCAGCCCTACAGGCACTCCTGCCCTTGGAATCATTTCCTTTCAGTTTCCTTCTCCTGGATTTGGCAGGAGGAGAGCGGTGCCCTCATCACCTGTCTAGGAGAAGCCAGCTTCAGGTTAGTGCAGGCCAGAGGCTTGGAAAGCATTTGCTGGAGCTGGTTGGGCAATTCCTGGCTTTGGCTGGTGTCCTGGTGGGAATGCTGGAAGCACAGCTGAGTCAGGCTGGGAGGCAGTGGTAGGCATCCCTGTCTGACATGGAGCAGCGCCAGCACAATTGGGCTGCACAGCACCCAGCCAGCTTTGAGCATCTCCTGCCAGAGATCCTTCCACCACTCTGGCCCTGTTCCTGTCCTGGACCACCCTTGAGGAGAGAAAGCTTTGTTTATCCTTCTCCAATTGTTGGATGCCCTTGCAGTGCAGAAGGGATGCACCTGCACACTGACAGATCCTGTTGGTCCCCAGGTGTGCTGCAGTGCAGTGATGGGGATGTGACAAGGTGTGGCAAAGGCCACACCTTTCCTTCTCCCATCCCCTGGGGGAGAAAAAGGCTGGAAACGGAGTGCTCAGCTCAGCACCAGCAAGCACAGCTTGCAGCACGTCCCACTCCCTCTGGGCAGCCACTCACATGGTTTTGGGGAGATAAGGCTTGTTGCTTTCTCCTGCCAGCCCTATGCAAGATGGTGTTTGGGGGGTGCCCACCATCAGACTGCCCCTGCTCTTGTCCAGTTTTGGGGTGCTGGGGGGTAGTGGGGGCACAGCCTGCAGCAGTGTGCAGTCACTGCTGAGCCTCTGCCCATTGCCCCAGAGAGCCAAAATCTGCCTGTGAAGGGGCCAGCCCTGTGATGGTGGGGAGAGCTCGAACTCCCTGTGTGCTCTCTGCGTTCATGGCTGGAGTTTCCCAGTTTCTTGGTCAGATGAACATCCTGAACATGCTTCTGTGCTTCTTGGGGGTTTGTTTTGGTCTTTTAAACTCCCTGTTTTGACATGTCTTTTCAGAGGCATTCTGCACCACTCCTGACTGTGACTCTCCCCCGTGCTTGGGGGGGGTTGAATTTGGATGGTTGATCTAATTATGCTTTCCCCTTTTGTGGCAAACTGGCCTCTGCTTGCTTGGGCTGTGGAGCTTTAATTAAGATGGTTTTAAATTTAACAGGAGTTGACAGGGTCAGGTAGGAGGGGCTGGGACTTATACCTGTGGGGAGTGTGGAGCTGGGCCCCCGCACAGCAGCTGTGCTGCCCTGCTCCTGCAGCCAGTCCTTCATCTGGGAGAGCTCTCCATCAAAGAGCACCTTAGCTCAGGTGCCTTTGACATGCAGTCAACTGAGCAGAGTGGAGGTCCCAGACAGGCACTGGGGACACCTGCCTGTGACAGGCTCCTGTCCCCACTGGAGCCGAGATGAAGGGAGCATCTCTTCATCGCTCCTCCTGTTTTAGGAATCAGTGCAAGTGAGAAACGAGTGTCCTTGTGGAGAAAGGCTGAAGGCACAGTCCAGACATGCCCTCACTGCCTCAGCTGGACAGGGAGAGTGTCTGCAGTGTCACACCCCACTTTGCAGGGCTGGGGGAGCAGTTCCCACTTTTCACACCACCTGGGACTCATTGCAGTGGGGCAGGTCCCAGCCTGGCAGAGATGTGCCTGTGTTCCCCTTCTTGTACCGAGCGAAGCCTGGTGGCCTGGGACAGGGGATGGGAACCACTTTTTCCACAGGCTGTATTTGGGAGGCAGAGGGGATGGTGGGCTGAGCTGGGGCACCCCAGAGCACTGGGGGCTGTGCTGCTGCTCATGGGCTCAGGGCCGTGATGGTGCCGTGGGAAAGGGCAAACCTGGGAGCATCCCCTGGGAGTGAGGGGGAAACTGCTGTGTGAGCATGTCCAGAGCTGCATCTCCTGCCAAAACATGGGGAGGGAGCAGGGGTGATGTGGGGAGAGGGATGTGGGACCACCGTAAGATGGTTAAAAGACCATCTCGATGTGGTTATAGCAGCACTGCCCAAGCCATGATGATTCATCACCCTTGGCACTGACCCCCGTGTCTGGGGGCCACAATGGCAGGGGCAGCACTGCTGTCACCTGTCACTGTGCCACCCGTGCAGGGGGACACGGGGGATGATGAAGTGCCCCCAGCATANTGGGGGGGGGGAGGTTGGTTGTGTGCAAGGGGGAGGGAGGGGTCAGATGGGTTTGGCACCGTGCTCTCTGCCTCTCCCTGTCCCCAGTGCCTGCTGCCACGGGCTGGGTGCCGCCAGGCTGCTTTGTCTCGCCCGCCGTCCCGCACGCTTCATTTTTCAGTCTGGTGTGAGACAGTTGCCGTGATTAATCTCGCCGGGGCTCTGCGAGCCGAGGACACGGCTCAGCTCGGCTCCCTCCATCAGCGGGTGGGTGCTGCTGTCCCCAGCCCCTCGCCCAGCTCTCCCCCATCACCCCCTGTCCCACCTGTCGGCAGTGCTGCTCAGCACCCACCGCGCCCCACAGCAGCCCCCAGGACGGCGCCTGTTTCGCCAGAGATGTTTCCCTCCCCAAGGCTCGGTGTCTGCTATCAGGCCCCAGCCTGGCGCGGCATTTCCCAAGGTTTCTGCCTCCGCTGTGTTTTGTCTGCTCCCAATCAGTGTCTTTTGTTAGTGTCTTTGCAAGGACGATAAGATCGCTTCCCCTCGCTGTCAGCCTGCCCGTACCACGGCCATTGTATCCTTGAGCGATCCAGGCGCGGCGGAAAACAGCGGGACTCGCCGGGAGGGCGGCCGGTCGCCCTCGCTATTGCCTTTGCGAGAGCATCTCTGCCACAGGGAGGTAGGGCAGAGGATGGAGCCTTTCCTACCACCCACTTGCCAGCTGATTTTCTGGGGGGATCGACCCTGGAGCGCGGGTGCTGGAGGTGTGGGGATGCTGGGCAGTCCAGGCGGCGTTCCCAGCGCCGGCGGGGGAGGATAGGGACACCACTGTCTCTCGTGCCGTGATCTGATCCGAGCTGAGTGGTGCAGCCAAGTGTGCCTCATTTTTAATTGCTTTTGGAGAGGGGAGGGCGGGGTTGGCCTCTCCTTGCTGCGGCCTCTGCCCTGGGCAGGGTGCGTGGCTGGGCTCAGCCCTGGCATCCTCCCCTCCAGCTGGGGAGGGATGGGGGGCCGGGAAGACCCTGAATGTGGAGCCAGCAGCTCACAGAGATAGCTGGGGATGGCAGTGCTGGCTGGTTTCCTGAGCCTGGCCATGGCTGTGCCAGTGATATGCTGGTGAGGATGGCAGCACCTCTGCCAAGTGAGCGGCAGGACTGTGCTGGGCTGTGCCAGATGTGCCAGGCAGTGCCAGGCTGCTGCCACAGCAGCCACTTTCAGCCACCGAACACCCAAGCCTGGCAGCATGAAGTTGCAAGTGCATCCATCCACGTGGGCACCTGTCCCTTCCCCATTGCAGGACCTGGCATCTCACCGCCCAGTGTGTGGCTGGCCCCAAGCTCAGGCCTATCTGGGTTTCCCTCATGGCTTTTTTGGCCCTGTTTGGTCCATTCATGATCATGGCCTCGCAGCATGTGCCTGGGAGCCCATGTCACAGCGTGCCTGGGTGCTGGGGACACGAGCACCATGTGTGTGCTGGCACAGCCTTATTTGTATGTGCTGCAGCCTGGAGTTGGGGCTGCAGCTTTCCCCCTCCATCCCGCTGTGCAATCATTGCCAGCGAGTATTCGTCAAGTACAAATTACAAACCATTCAACGTCTTAAAATGCTGTCAGTCAGCTCCTGCTCATTATCCTAATCAAATGCACTAAAAATAGTGACAAAACTTATTAGCAGCGGGAAGGGGAGGCCATCAAAACAAACCTGCGGTGGGGCGCGGCCCCTGCATGGCAGCCACTGGGATGTTCCCCTTGGATGAGGTGTGAAACCTGGGCTCCAGCTGGGGCAGGAGCCTGTTGGGATGGTGCTTGGGGATGTGAAGCTGCGGGGGCTAAATCCCCTCCATGTGGGAGCAGGAACCCCTCAGGGGCCCAGCACTGGGTGAGCAGGGCTGGTTTGAGAGAGATTTTGCTTTTGGTAGGAGAGGAGGGAGCAGGGGCAGTTCCTGCAGGATCTGGGGGATGGGAGGGGATGGCAGAGCCAGGTGAGGGGCAGCCCTGACTCTGTGGGGCCATGTCCTGGTCTGCTTTCCACTTGAGGCTCTGCCCCAAGCCACTGCTGTTGAGAAGTGTCCCACCAACACACAATTTTGTGACAGAAAACTGCCCTTTTAGAAAAATTTAGCTAAAATGTCCTTTTTTGGCTGAGTCAGGGCTTCAGCAGCACATGTTGCCTCCCAGACCTTTTGCATGGTTCATACTGTAGCATCTGCCTGTGCTTTTGGGAGAGGAGAAGGTGACTCATCCCAGGGGACAAGGTCCCCAGTTGGTAGCCGACCCTCCCTGCCACAGGTCCCGGCTGTCCAGAGATGGAGCAGCAGGGCTGAAAATGCTGATGTGTCTGGAGGAACTGGCTTTGATTCTCTCCCGAAAAATCACTCGGTGGGCTGGGGGTGTCCGTGCTCCCCTCCCATCCTGGGACATGGCCCGGGCGGCTGCAGCCGCCTCCTCTCCCGTCCCCGGTGGGTTTGATGAAGTGGAGCAGAGAATCGTCCCCTCTTCACACATGAGAGATCAGAGCTGCCGGCCCCGCGCTGGAGGGGTGGCGAGGAGGAGGAGGAGGAGGAGGGCAGCGGCGGTCGTGGGCACCGGAGCGCGGCGTGGGGGCAGAGGGCACGGTGGGGGACGCGGGTGCTGCCGCGGGCGCTGACGTTCCCTTGTCTCACAGGCTGCGGCGGGAGCTGAGCTGAGTTCGCCGGCGGCACCTCCCCACCCCGCGGCGAGGCTGTAGCCGAAGGCACTGGTAAGACATCGCCGATGGCCCGGGGAGGGGGGAACCAGGCTGCTTTACCTGTCGGGGGGGGGCTCAGCGCCCTGGGTGCGCTGCCACAGCCGATTTGGCCCTTGAGCATCTGTGGGTGGGCTGGGTGCTGGGTGCAGGTGCTAAAGGCTGAACCATCTCCCGGTGTTCGCCGAGGCGTGGCCGGCCCGGGGGCAGAGCTGAGGCCTCGCAACTCATCACGGTGGTGGTTCACGGTGTGCTGCTGGCGCTGACCCCCGGAGCGGAAAGCAGGGAGTTCCTGCAGGCTGCGACGTGCCCGGGGTGCTAATCCCCGCCGCAGGAAAACTGCCTCATCCGCCACCTCGCATCAGTCAGAGCGAGCACGGGAATGCTGGCCGTGCTCCAGCCTGCCACACAAGCCTTGGGAGGGGGAGTAGGGAAGCCCTGCTGGAAAACCAGGCACTGGCTGGGCTGGGGAGCGATGCTGAGCCCCCCATCCCAGCACTGTTGGCTGTGAAAAGCACGGGAGCAGGGAAGTATCCTACTGGGCATTGGACAGGCTGCCCTGGCTGGATGCTGGCAGTGCTGAGCATCCCTGCAGCCTGCTGCATGTAGAAATGCTGTATTTGTTAGACATAAATTTATTAGACATAACCACAGCACAGCTGCTGGCAATGGGTATTTTTTGCAGTCTGGCTGCTGTAGTGCTGTCCCACAGCTCCCAGTGATGCTGCTGGGGTGTGCTGGGAGCTGCCATGTTGGGTGGTGGGTTCACCCCCTTCCTTCTCCGCCCTTTGACTCTTGGGGGGCTTCATCAATGGCTCTGCTGGAAGCAGGGGGGGTCTCTCCCTGGTGCCTCCCAGGACCTGAGTGCGCAGCACATTCCTGCTGTCATTAATCACTCCTTTGCCAGGCTCTTGCACAACCCTGCATTCTCCCAAGAGAATGTGCACCCTTTCCTCCCTGGCTGCCAAGGGGGATGTTGGGGTCACAGGGTATTTCCCAGGCCCCCTCTCCTCCCTGGGGACAGGTGGAGAGCCACAGGGCTAAAGCCATATGGTCCTGTGGGCTGAGTTACCTGGGACTCAGTGTGGGACATGCCTGGAAGATGCACATCCTGTGCCCACAGGCTCATGGGTGTGAAGGCAAGGACTTGCCTGCTCTGGGGAAGTGCCTGGGGAATCCACTCTCCCAGCTCTGTGCTGTGGCCCTGGCTAATCTCTGGGCATATTGAGTATTTTATACTCTGATTTTCTCAGCATGTTGATAAATCCTTTGCTGACCCAGGCGGGATATGCTCAGGGGACACTTGTGTCCCCGAAGTGCTGCTAAATCCGCTGCCCCGGCCAGAGAGTTTTCCTGCCTGGGGAAATGCTGTTTCCAGGGGAAACTCTGAGCAGCTCTGCCCTTGCTCAGAGTCGCGTGGGCAGTCACAAGCCACACAGCTCCACCGTGCCCCCACTTTCCTCCCTGTGCTGCTGCTGCCATCCCGGGAGTGCCAGCGGGTGCCAGAGCTCTGGGCAGAGGTGAGAGAGGGACCTGCTGGGGATGGGGTGCTGGGGGCTTCTTCTCATTACTTCTAAGGTCCTGCTTTCCCCTGCAGTTCTACTTTAGTATCTTCTACACCAGGCTTTTAAAGTGCATTTATTTATGGCACAGACGTTCTCCTCCTTGGCTGCAGGATCTGCCTCTGGGTTTCTGGCAGTGACAATTTGCCAGTGCAAAGCTTATATTTGACCTTTCTTTGCTTCGAGAACCCCAAAGCCCAGGAGAGATACACATGGGCTGGGTCCCATGGCAGATAGAGGCATTGGTCCTTCCTTGTTGCCTGCATCCATAGGAGGAAGGGCAGCTATTCTCCCCACTGGAGTGGCTGCTGGAGTCATAACTAGCAGTTTATTCCAATTCCTAAAAAATCAGTTTATTCCAATTCCCAGACCCTGGCAGGGTCCCATCCTGCCAGCACAGGTCACACCAGGACACTGCTTGTGCACATTGCTTGTACAATGTGCGAGCTGGAAAAGAGTGGATGGAAGTTGTGTCTTCTGGGAAATAAGCCCCAAGCATCAGGCAAAGCCCTCACTGTGGGGAGGGGAGCTGGGAGGGGAGCAGAGCTTGTGCCTGGCACCCCTAAGCTTCCCCATGGCAGGTGCCAGGGGCTCTGCCCCACTGACACTGGGGCTGTGCAGGCTGCTGGGGCTGCCCATGGCTCTGGCCCTGCTCGTGGGGACCTGGCCTGAACTCTCTCCAAAGCCAGGCTAGAAAAACCTCTGGCAAAGCCTCACTGGTGGCTGCATCCTGGTCCACACCCCTTAGGCAGTGCCTGCCTCCTCTGCTGCTTCCCTGCCTCTGTGTTCTTATCAGAGATAGTCTCCTCCCTGCTTGTCTCCACCTCCCTTTTCCCTCCTGCCATGCGTGATCTAGCCTAAATATTTCCTTCCATAGCTTCAGGACACTGCTGAGTATCCTGCCATCTTTGGAGACTGCAAATAATTCCCTTCCTTCATTTATATCATTACCTTGAAGGTATTTATAGAGTGTGATCTTGAGTGGAAAGGAAGGCTATATATAAACTATTTGACTATATATAAAGCTGAGATCCCTTGGTCCTTAGCTGCAAACTGCCTGAAATTGCTCCTGATTTAAGCTTTTATCCTGTTTGCTGCACGTTTTGGACTTCAAAGGCACATGTACAGCAATTAAATCCCCATCCTGGGCCAGCAGTGATGCAGCTGTGGGTTCTCCAAATTTCTGCTGCCACAGTAATCCAAGCACGTGGATATTTGTCTGTGTCTTGTTTTCTCCTGTCCATGCCCTGGTACAAACTGTCATGCAGGAGGAAACGTGTCTGGGTGGGACTGAGCTACATCCCACAGCAGGTGCCTGGCCCTGGAGCTGCTGCACTCTCCACCACAGGTCCGGGCCCTGTGCTCAGCATCCTTGCTCCACATTCCCAGGGCTAAGTGTGCTTCCCTCTGCTCCCAACGTGTGTCCTGGCAGCTCCACTCCTGGTGCTTCAGTGGCTGCTGTGGCCACGCAGGAAGTGGCTCAGTGTCACAGAGGGGCGATGCTGTCCCAGGGCAAGGGCAGGATGGCCAGACTTCCTGACAGCTGATGCTTGAACAGACTCCAGAGGTTGTTTCGTTTCCTGGTGGGCAGGCATCTGTCACCCAGGCCCCGGGGAGCAACTTCTGCTTAATAACTGTAATAACAGTAACTACAATGATAATAACAGAGGCCCTCTGTGTGTGTGTGTCTCCTCCAGCCCGGGACCATGGGGAGCAGCAAGAGCAAGCCCAAGGACCCGAGCCAGCGCCGGCGCAGCCTGGAGCCCACCGACAACGCCCACCACGGGGGTTACCCGGCCTCGCAGACGCCCAGCAAGGCAGCAGCCCCCGATGCCCACCGCACCCCCAGCCGCTGCTTCGGGCCCGTGGCTGCTGAATCCAAGCTCTTTGGGGGCTTCAACACCTCTGACACGGTCACCTCCCCGCAGCGGGCCGGGGCGCTGGCTGGTTGGTGTGGGCTGGGGCTCAGTGGCGGGGGTCTCACCGGGGTCTTTGTGGGCTTGGGGACAGCTTCTTGGGGTCTTCTGCTTTTGAGGGACTCTGTGCTTGGGGGGGAAGTAGATCTGTGTGTTGTTGGCCCGGGGGAGGATGGTGGGAGAGGAGGGTCCCTGGTGAGGGGCAGCCAGCACTGTTCTGCAGCAGCAGCCGTGGCTGTGCCCCTCCTGAGAGCTCTGTGTCGCAGGTGGAGTCACCACCTTCGTGGCCCTCTATGACTACGAGTCCCGGACCGAAACGGACTTGTCCTTCAAGAAAGGAGAGCGCCTGCAAATCGTCAACAACACGTGAGTGGCCCTGGCCCTGGCCCTGCAGCAAAGCCCATGTGGTGAGCTGCCATCTCTGTCCCTCCTGCAGAGCCCCCAGCCCAGCCCAGCAGGACCAGCTCTCCCAGGGATGGGGGCTCAGAGAGAGAGGCACCAAAACGTGCCTGGACACAGTGACCTGTCCAAGGACACTGATGCCAGAAGGGATCATTTGCCTGTTTCCGTGGCCTCCCAGCCCTGCTGCTGGTCACTGTGGCCTGGCAGCCTTGTCACCAAGCTGCCTGCTCAGCTTGCTGGCCAGTCTGTGCCCTCCTGCACAGGGCCATGTCCCCACTGGTCCCTGTCCCCATCCATGCTCAGCTCCCTCTTGTTTGCCTGGACACATTCCTCAACTTCACGGGTGCTTTCCCCTGTGCTTGCAAGCTGCCTCTGGTCTCACCTTCTCTTTTGGCTCTTCTTTCTCTCCCTCCATGCTGTCATCTAGGAGAAAAGTGGATGTCAGGTGTGTATGGCGCATTTTTATTGTTATTATTAATGATCTAAATGATCAAAACCCATCTGCTGCACATGATAGAGCAGGTTGGTTGGAGCAGGGCTGGGAGGAGATGGTTTCCTGATGATTTTGTGGTCAGTTGGGTTTGTTCTCCTTGAGTGACTGGGCCAGAGTGGGGAGTCCTTCCCCGTGCTGGGGAACTGTTTCATCCAGAGCTGTGTCTGCACCTGGGAGCAATGAACCTGGCTCCTTTCTTTTTCTGTGCCTGGCTCCCCTCTGCAGTTCCTTTCCAGTTGGCTCTCCACTTCCTCCTGGCCTTTTCTGCTTTTTTTTTTTCATTTTTTAATTATACTTTTATTTTTCCTGAGTGACTCTGGGGACTCAAGCACTTCCTTAGGGGTCTGACCTGCTGGATTGCTCCCCATCCTGGTCACCACAGCACATGCATCACATGCTGTGTAGAGCAGGACAGCATGGCCAGCTGGAAGATGCTCCTAAACATGATCCTGTATTATTAAATCCATGTGTGGTCTGTCCTGACATGTGGCACACATGGTCTGGAGCCTGGCTGGCACAGCCAGTGTCCCCAGCCATGGAGCTGTCACAGGGTCCCGAGGGTCTGCAGCTCCCATTCCCCTCCACTGCTGCCTTCCAACCTGGGCACCCAAACCAGCTTTGCAAAGTCAAGGGGTGGAAAGACGAGGGAACACCCCCGAGTGAGATTTCCCCTGCAATGCTCGGGCAGTGTTGCACAAACATGTTTTCAATCTGATCCTCGTTCTCATTGTTCCAGGGCTGTTTATTAATGGTGATTTGTTTAATCCATGAAGTCCAGGGCTTCAATGCTACAGGAACAGCCTGGATGTGGGGGTTTTGGTGCTTCTTACTTTCAGCCTCAGCAGTGTAAGAGCCCTGCGCTTGAGTTCTGGTTTGGGCTGTTGCAAAGTGAGCTCTGCTCGTGGAGGCCCAGATCAGGCCCATATATGTGGGATTTTTCTTCACACCTTGTATCACTTCTGAGATTTGCCCACTTTTTTTTCTCTGCTGCTATTTATCAGTCAGAGGGAAGGGTCGAGCTGTGCTGGGCTCTGCAGCATCCTGGGGGGCAAGAGGGCTTTGTTTGGTGACACAGCCCTTTGGTGGAGGGTGCAGGACGTACTGCTGACCTTCCCAGGGTCTGTGTGGGTGGGATGTCCACAG
The DNA here is from genome assembly GCA_013397135.1 of Pachyramphus minor. NCBI lineage: Eukaryota > Metazoa > Chordata > Aves > Passeriformes > Tyrannidae > Pachyramphus > Pachyramphus minor. Next base: position 118,079 of record VYXB01003347.1, on the reverse strand, counting down.
GGAGAGAGGCAGTGGAGGAAGCTGGGCAGTTTGTGCAGTGCTCAGGGGGGTGAATCACTCTTCTCATTGAGTTCCCAGAGATGCTTGGACAGTGTGGGAACAGCTCAGGCTGCTGCATTTGGGGGACAGCAACAGGCAGGTGTGTGATGTCCCCTTCCTCCAGGCTCCCTGGCAGAGCATCCCTGCAGCTGTGGGGAGGGTCAGTCTGGGAAGGGCTGGCAGGTCCTGGGCACAGCAGGAGCAGATGGCCATGGTGCCTTTGCAGGGTGGTGGCAGGTTTTGGCTGCTCTGACTTAACCAGGGTTGCGCAGGGCAGAAGGAGAAGTTTCCACATCACTCAGATCCCTGCTCCAGGTCAACCTACCAATCCCCCCCAGTGCAGAAAGGCTCTTGTGGTCCCATTTCCAGTGGGAGGAGGTCTCCTTCCAGCCAGCTGGCAGCCAGCAGGGATGTGGTGGGATATTTTGGGTAAGATTGTGCAGGGAATTGTTGAAATACTTTGTTTTGATGATGATGATTATTATTTTTTTTTTCCCCGCTGAGATATTTTTGGAATAGTTTGTTTTTGCTGAATTCCCAGCTTGCAGCCTTGCAGCCCAAGCTGGAATAAAGCCACAAGTCAAAAGCTGGGCATTTTTTAAGCAGATATTTACTCTGGTCCTGTGGGAAAGAGCCCAACCAGGTTTTGGTCCATTTCAGAGCCACCTCAGTAAAGGTGACGGGGGCAGCAGCCCCAGATGGGGAGCCCAAGCTGCCTGCCATGCACTGTGCTGGGGCTGGGAGAGGCTGAAGTGCCATCCAGGGCTGCTGCAAGGCTGGTCCAGGGGCAGAGCCCAGCTCTGTGGGTGGGAGGAGAGGCCTGGAAGGTCCCTGCTGTCCCCTGCCCCACTGACACCACTGTGGGGAGCTGGGGGCCGTGTCTGGGTTCTCCTGGCCACTTCAAAGCATCGCTGGTTTAGCTGGGGAAAGCACGAGCTGTGGGTGTGTCTGGAGCGAGGATGGAGGTTTCCACATCTGCAGGGTCAGGGATGGGGCTGGATGTGGTCTGATGAGCCTTGCAGTGGTGACTGAGGTTATTGGTGTTTTTCTGTAACGTGTTTGTGGAGGTTGTCCTGCCAAGTTCCTGCATCCTTACGGGGCTGTTCCCACGAATCTGCAGTTTTCCCGTAGCCTTGTCTCCCCTGTGGTCAGGATGAGTTCGGCGACTCCGTCTTTGATGGGCAAGAAGATGCAGGTGGTGGGAGGAAAAGCCCTGCTGTCTGCAGGAAGGGGAAGCCACCTCCTGCCTTCCTCTTATTCCTCTGTATTTATTGTCCTCTCCAGCCCTGTCCAGAGCAGGAGCTGGTGGGCAGGAGGGCAGAGTGGGGAGGAGACTCCCACGCCCTCCAGCCCCTGGGGATGTGCCTGCTGATCCTGGGGCTGGAGGGATGGATGGTGGTTTCTGGGGACAAGTTATCACACTCATGGCTGTGCAGGCAGAACCTGCCCTTGCTGGGGCTGCAGCCATGTGGGCTGCCTGCCCTGGGGCTATGAGCAGGGCACCCAGGCTGGACAGATCCCACTGCATCCAGCCTGGGCATCACTGCTGGCCAGGGCTCACCCCCTGCCCAAACCTCAGCCCCTTCCTGTTGCTTTTCTGCAGCCTGTATTTAACTAACTCTCTTGGGTTTTCCTGATGCCTTTGTTAATCGTTGCCATCCTTCTGTTGCTTCTCCCCGTTTCCCCTCCCTCCCCTGGCCTGCTGCTCCCCACTCTCCTGCTGCTGGGACCCCCAATGCCCCACAGCATGCAGCCAGACCCCGTTCCCCTTCAGGTGGCTCTGAAGGTATTCAGGCTCACGGGCTGCCCTGCCCAGTTTAAGTTTAAAGTTCATGCCATGTGCAAATGTGTGTCCCCACTAACAAGAGCTCACCCAGACGGAGCCGTGGGCAGGGGCTGGCAGCTGGAGCACTCCTGGCTGGGGTCTGGCTGTGGGGCTGGGGGCTGCAGGGCTCTACCCCTTCCCGCAGGGCTGGGCGCTGGCTCGTCCTCCCCCGGTGCCTGTGGGCGGGCGAGGGGCTGCCCGGGGGGCTCCTGGCTTCACACTGAGTGTGTTTTGGTTCTCTTGCAGGGAAGGTGACTGGTGGCTGGCTCATTCCCTCACTACAGGACAGACGGGCTACATCCCCAGTAACTATGTCGCGCCCTCAGACTCCATCCAGGCTGAAGAGTAATTGCCGTCTTTTAGACAGTTTAAAAACGAACAATAGCAAATGCACCCCCAGTGTTCCTCCCTGCCCCACTCCTGGGGGAAGCCTCCAAGCCCTCTGGGTTTTTCCTCTTTGCTCCTTTCCCCTTTGAGTGTGCAAACCCCATAAGTGTTTTCCAGCCTTCCTTTAAGGCCCACAAGTGCAGTGGTGCAGCGTTGCTTGCGTGGTGGAGGGGTGAGCAGTGGCATAGTGGGGCCGTGTTTCTATGATTTTACTCTTCCACATGGACACCCTGCTGACTCCACCTATGCAGATCAGGCTGAACACGGAGGGAGCTGTCACACAGGGAGAGCAGGCAGGGGAAAAGGCAGATGTATGTCCCAGAGCAGGAGGTGCCAGCTGTGTCCCTTTCCCAGCTAGCATGGTATCCCTCAGCAAGAGCTTGGGGGGCTTCAGGGATCCCGTTTGGGAAGGCTTTTGAGTGAAGGCATTCCGTGGGCTGTGGAGCAGGGTGGCTTCTTGGGTGATGCTGGGGCTGTAGGGGGACCAGGTGTACCCTGAGGCACCAAAGCCCAGAGATGCAGCCCCTGGTCTCCAAAACCTGCAGTGTGGAGGCCGGGGGTGAGGCCCCTGCTTGGGCAGGCAGTGGAGGGGGTGGGCAGGTGCCGGGTGCTGAGCTGCTGCCTCGCTCCTGCAGGTGGTATTTTGGGAAGATCACTCGCCGGGAGTCCGAGCGGCTGCTGCTCAACCCCGAAAACCCCCGAGGGACCTTCCTGGTCCGGGAGAGCGAGACCACGAAAGGTAAGCGGGTTTTGGGGGGGACTGGTCTCAGAGAGACCCTCTCTAAAGGGTGTGGGGGTACCTTGAGTCCCCTCAGTCACTCTGGGGGATCCAAGTTCCCCAGCTTAGGCACAGGGGGAGGGAGAAGGAGGAAAGGGTTGTACCACATAGACAGGAGATGATGTTTGGGGTTGCTGAGCGATGCCCCTCAGCATGGGCAGCCTCCTGGGATCTCCCCTGCCAGTGCTGGTCCCCGGGGAGCCAGTGGTGCTGCACCCATCCCATCCCCAGTGACTGTGCTGAACACACCATTACACCCCTGAGCCCAGGGGCTGGGGGGATGTGGCCACTTCTCTCCCACCACTGCCTGCCTGGCAGGCACCCTTCAGAGAGATGGTTCAGCTCATGGCAGGGTGGGAGCTGGGAACCTCTCCCTCTCCAGCAGGACCACCTGGCAGGATGCTCTTTTTTCCTCAGTTTTTTTTTTACCCCCAAGTAGATGTTTTTTTGCTTTTCTCTGGTCCCTGTATAGTGGCAAAATCTTGAACATGTGATTCCTGGGCAGGCAGGCTGAGGGAGCGATGAACTTTAATCCTTCTTTCAAGTCTGACAACTCTTTATACTTGTTTTATATCTCCCAAAAGTGTGAGTTGTGATCTTTGAGGGTTGACTGCCTGAGGATGCTGTTTCTTACCTGAAAATGTGGTTTAGTTTGGCTCCAAATGCACCTTTGGGAAAAGCCCCTTGATGTGCCTCTCTGTTTTTATGCCTTGAACTTACCATTAGTTATTTTATTCTGGTGGAAGCAGCTCATTCAAGCAGCAGCATAAATCTTTGTCTCTGCTCTGTGTGGCCCCAGCAGCACTTGTTTGGGCAGAGCAGAGCCAAGATCCCAAAGGGGTATTTGTGGTGGAGGGAATTGGGCCCACCAGCCCCTTGCTCCCCTCTGGGATGCTGAGATGTTGGGGTGGTGGGTCAGTCTGCCTCCTGTCTGATCCTGTCTCCTGCTGGAGAAAAGGACCTGGCAGGTCTGGAGGGACTGGGAACAATGGCCCTGGTTAGCACATCCCATAGGGTGGCTGGTGGCAAGGCCTGGCAGAGCTGCTGCACAGGCAGGGGGCAGCTGGAGGTTGCGATTGCACGTTGTGGCTGTAGCCAGGGGGACGTGCCACCCCTCCCTGGCACCAGGCGCCAACTGGTGCATCCAGGAGCTGCTCCCCCTCCTCTTCTTTGGGTGACAGAGGGAGCCTGCCTGCCCAGTCCTGCCTCCTCCCCTCCTGCCCACAGGTGCCTACTGCCTCTCTGTGTCCGACTTCGACAACGCCAAGGGGCTCAACGTGAAGCACTACAAGATCCGCAAGCTGGACAGCGGCGGCTTCTACATCACCTCCCGCACCCAGTTCAACAGCCTGCAGCAACTGGTGGCCTACTACTCCAGTGGGTAGCCATGGGGGTCACCTTGGGGTCTGGTGGCACCCGGGCTGCTGTGCCCGCCCTCGCTGTGGGGCGGCTGCTGCTGGGAAGCCAGTGCAGGGCTGGGGAACCCCAAACCACTTGTGTGGGACCCTGGTGAAAAGCTGCCTGGGTTTCAGGGCACAGGGTTTGGGTACTGGTCACCGAGGTGTTTGCGGGGAGGATGTGGGGTGAAGACATCACGTGCCTAAAAGGCCAAGTGTCACCTTGCTGTTGTCCCCTCCTGTGCTAGAACACGCCGATGGCTTGTGCCACCGTCTCACCAACGTCTGCCCCACATCCAAACCCCAAACCCAAGGCCTTGCCAAGGACGCCTGGGAAATCCCCCGGGAATCGCTGCGGCTGGAGGTCAAGCTGGGACAGGGCTGCTTCGGAGAGGTGTGGATGGGTAAGGAGCATTCCCTCCCCGCTGTCCCCTCCGTGTCACCACCTGTGTCCCGTCCCCAGCCATCTGCAGGTGCCTGGAGCCTGCCATGGGAGCAGGTGAGGGGCACGGCCCCCTGTGCAGCACGTGTGTCCTGAGCCATGTGTCCTTTGCCACAGGGACCTGGAATGGCACCACCCGGGTGGCCATCAAGACACTGAAGCCTGGCACCATGTCCCCAGAGGCCTTTCTGCAGGAAGCCCAGGTCATGAAGAAGCTCCGGCACGAGAAGCTGGTTCAGCTCTATGCTGTGGTTTCAGAGGAGCCCATTTACATTGTCACCGAGTACATGAGCAAGGGTGAGCACAGGAGGGACACTGAGGGTGCAGCTGAGGGGCTCTGCTCCTCCACATTGCTCTGACCATGGTCTTCCTCGCAGGGAGCCTCTTGGACTTCCTGAAGGGTGAGATGGGCAAGTACCTGCGGCTGCCCCAGCTCGTGGATATGGCGGCTCAGGTGGGTTTATGCATCCCCAGGTGTCCTGCATCCCCCTCCAAGGGCCCTGGCTGCCTGAGCCCCTCACTGGGCTGTCGTGGCTGTCACTGGCCATGTAGTGGGTGCTGTGCAGCCTTGCTCGGGTGGGTGCCGTGGTCCCCACTGGCTCTCAGCCTGGAGCTGGGTTACAGTCTGGGACCGTTGTTTTGCCCATTCCTGTTGCCACTGGCTCTCCCTGGCCAGCAAACCCGTGTCTGCATGGGGTTGTTTGAGCAGCTGGTTGTTCCCACATCCCAGCTGGGTGCCACTGCAGGGCTGTTCCCCTCGGTGGTGCCGGGCACTCCCCAGGGACCCTCGTGCCACCCTGTCGGCCTCACTGCCCCACGTGCTGGTCCCCACAGATTGCATCCGGCATGGCCTATGTGGAGAGGATGAACTACGTCCACCGGGACCTGCGGGCAGCCAACATCCTCGTGGGGGAGAACCTGGTGTGCAAAGTGGCTGACTTTGGCTTGGCACGTCTCATCGAGGACAACGAGTACACTGCTCGTCAAGGTGCGTGTCGGTCGAGGTGCCCGGGCAGGTGGCACCAGAGCAATGGCCACTGGTCCCTGACCCCAGAGGTGTGCGATGTGTCGGGAGCCGACACGTGGCTCTGACTGCACAGAGGCACTCGTGGCCCTGCACATCCCCTCACGCTGCCTCTCCACCCAGGTGCAAAGTTCCCCATCAAGTGGACGGCCCCTGAAGCAGCTCTGTATGGAAGGTTTACCATCAAGTCAGACGTCTGGTCCTTTGGCATCCTCTTGACCGAGCTGACCACCAAGGGCAGAGTGCCGTACCCAGGTGAGGGCTGGCAGCCACCAGCAGAAGCCCTGTCACTATTGCAGTGCCCAATACCAACTGACCATACCCAGGGCTTACTCCTGGTACTCCTTGGCCCTCGGAGCCATCCTTGTGGAGTAACAAACTGATGCAAAGTTTCTCCTGCCATTTGGGGCTGAGCTGCCCCTTCCCAGATTGGATCCTCCCTGCTGGGGTGAGCAGAGATTGGCCAGGATGCAAGGTCCCAGGCACCCTGTCCCACTCCAGCCCTGAGCAAGGTGACAGGCTGGCAGGGACAAGTGCCCTTGGGCTGGGGGGATCTCTCTCTCCCTGGGTCACTGGGGTTGCCCCTGAGGCATGTCCCAGCACAGCACCCTGGGTGTGTCCCCCAGGACAGGCACAGTGCAGGACCTGGCCCAACTCTGATCAGTGCCATGTCTCCTCTGGCACACAGGGATGGTGAACCGGGAGGTGCTGGATCAGGTGGAGCGAGGGTACCGCATGCCCTGCCCACCCGAGTGCCCAGAGTCCCTGCACGACCTCATGTGCCAGTGCTGGCGGAAGGACCCGGAGGAGCGACCCACCTTCGAGTACCTGCAGGCGTTCCTGGAGGACTACTTCACCTCGACAGAGCCCCAGTACCAGCCCGGCGAGAACCTATAGACCCGGAGCTCCTCCTGGCACCAGGGACGCTGCCGTCCTCGCCGCAGGGCACCGAGGGCTGGCCTCCCCACCGAGGGGCTGTGTTTGTGGAGCAGCCCTGGAGCAGGACAGGGCATTATCTGTGGATGCAGCCAGGGGAGGTGCTGGGTCCCCCCATTGCTCATTAAGACTTGTGGCCCGTGCGTAACGAAGCAGCGCTGTCCCGCTGGCGAGAGGAGCCTGTGGCGCCGGCGGAGCTGGCTCAGGAGGGTGAGCAGAGCATCTCCTGCCAAGAGACTTGGCTTCTGGGAGACTTTTCCCCCCTACAGCTCTGGGGTGAGCCTGGAGGGATGGGGGGACAGCGTCACTCCACCTCAGACAGATGGCCCCAGTCTCCTGCACCCCCTTTCTAAATCAGCACAAATGTCCCTGCCTCTTCACCCTCTCCACTGTCTCCCCCGTGGCTCTGGTTCTCCTGAGGATGCTGGCAGAGACAATTCACCACAGAATCAGAATCACAGAATGCTGAGTTGGAAGGGACCCCCCAGGATCATCAAGTCCAGCCCTGAAGTGAATGGCCCACACGGAGATCAATCCCACAACCTTGGTGTTATTAGCTCCATGCTCTAACCAACTGAGCTAAGCTCAGGCATGATGGCACAGTCCCTGGCTGGTTCAAAGGGGGTGATGCACCAGGTGGTGGTGTCAGCATGGGATGGCAGCAGAACTCTGGTGGTCCCTCTGGCCTAGCCATGACCTCAATGGCTAGTGGGTTCTGGGACTGTGAAATGTGGCTGCTCCTGGCTCTGGTGATGGACATGGTCCATAGGAACACGTGGGCACACAATCAAATCTTCCAGCTGTGTCTGTTCCCCCAGGGGACACATCTTTCCTCTCCTGGGAGTGGCATGGGGGTGCTGGCAGAGCCCTCGCCCTGCCTGCAGCCAGCCCTGCTGCCCTGCTGTGTTTTCTCCCATCACACACTCCAGGTCTTCCAGCCACCCCCTTGTAAAGTGCCCCTCAGCCTCCACCCCTGGTTCTGCCACCAGCTGTCCCACCACCAGAGTCCCCTGGGCTGGCCCTGCCACCACATCCACTGCCACTGTGGGGCTTGGGTGCATGGCCCATGTAGCTGTTCGGGGTGGTGGGAGTGTTTTGGGGGAAATACTTGTCTTTCACAGATGCTTTTGTTCACCTGGTACATTTTTAGCTGGCTTTCCTTCACCCCTCATGTCTCAGTGGTGTTATTAGCTCCACCATGCAGCATCCCAAGCCACATGCCACCATCCCAGAGAAGAGTCCTGGGAAGTGCTGTGCCACATTTGCATCCTCATCTGTCCCCTGTTTGCTCCCAAAGTCCTCAGCTGTGTTTTGGAGGTGGATAGCTATCCCTGCCCAGCTTTGCCCCCACACACATCCCGTGGGGCTGATTCCCAGACTCGGCTTGGCAAATCCGAGTCCCTGCCCTCTCCCATCCAGCACCTGCTTGTACATAACCCTTGAGTGGTCCCTGCACCCTCCCAGATCTAGATTTCATTGCATGTGTTGGTTTTCCCCCTCCTGTGGCTGTATCCATCTGGAAACCCTTCACTGTGGTGGTCCCCAAAGCTTCTCTCCTTCACCTCTTGGGTACCAGCCCCACTCACTCAGAAAGACCTGGGAGGTCTTCAGATGCCACGATGGGATGGGGCCTTGGGGAGTGCTGCAGGGCAGGAGTCCTGGGGGGAAGGACCTAGAGAGGGGAGCCAGTGGCTTCACCCACCTCTCAGTCCTCAGGCAGGGGGCTTTCTGTGCCTCCCCATCACTTGTGGGATGGGCTTTCCCTCCGGCACAGCCTCCTCAGGGGCAGCAGACCCAACCCACCTCTCACCAGTCCCTGCCATGGTACCAGTGTCCCACAAAAGCTGGGGGTGTGCCCAGTGTGGGCAGGGGGTGGCCAAAAGCCCCATCCTAAATCTCCACCAGAGCAGGGTTTGGGCACAACACTGCTTCTCACTCACTCCCACAGCTCCCTGCACACTTGTTTATGAACCAAGGACTTGGCTGGTTGGTTGGTTGGTGGCTCCTTTTTTAGTGAGTAAAACCTTCAAAATCAGCTTGACCAGGCTGTTCAGCTGCATGGAGAGATCCTGCTGGCTTGAAGAACAGTGGCTGGATTAATGGATTTGGTTTTAAATCATTTTGAAAGTTGGAACCTTTTCTCCCCCCCTCCTGTCCTTACAGGTTTGCTGTGCCTGCATTTCTGTGTTTGGGTAGGGTCTCCCCAAACCTCCATGTTCTGAGTCTTCCCATGTTTGCAGCCCTTTGGGATGGGCGGCTGCCATGTCCCCCTTGGCGCTGCCAGGGCCACCCTGTCCCTTGGCAGCCCTTCCAAGGGGTGGCCTGTGCCACAGCTCTGCCTGAATTCCACAAAATCCCCATTCCTGGGAGAAGCCTCTGACATCTGTAACGTGTGGAAGCCAGATTTGGTCTGGGAGCTGGGGAGAGAGAAGGCAGGCACACGAGTTCAGGTTTGGCCTTTGGGTGTCTGCACGTGCTGTGCAGGGTCTTGTGTGGGCTCCAGGTGGGGAATGGATCCGGCAGGTCCAGGCTCGGGCTCCTCCTGGGAGCAGCAGGTGCTGGGAGCACCCTGGGTTGGCTCAATTCCCTGTGGATTTGGGTAAGGCCTGCCAGAGGAGATGTGCTGGGGACATTCTGGGGCAAAAGACAGTAAGGCAATGCCAGAGGAGCCCTCCTGCACAGGCTGTGTGTCCTCGTGTCCGTGTGTCCATCGTGGTGCTGTGCAGTGGTTCTGGTGGGACTCAGCATCTCCAGACTCGCCACCGCAGCTGGAACAGCCCGGAGGCCCCAGGGATTCAGAGCCTCCCCTCCATCCCCAGTCTGGGCTGGCAGTTTATTTTTTAAGCCAATAAACTCCAGAGGGGAGCCCCCACCTAAGGATGCTTTTTGGCTTCCTGGGCCCCATCACACCCTACAAGTCATTCTCCTCTGCTGTTATAATTTTTTTACACAGTCTTTTGTAAGATCTCCGACCGACTATGCAGAGAACATGTGGATCTGTGTCTCTCCCCAGCTCCCCTCACCTGCCTTTTTTGGTGTCTAAGTAAAGTATTTAGCTTTTTTTTTTTTTTCTGTCTTTTTTTTTGGATAATAGTAAAACTTTGGGGGAAAAACCTGAAAAGGTCCAGCTTTGTGGGTGGTGGGGGGGGTGGGTGGAGATGCTTTGAAACTCTAACGTTGATGTAAATACTTTGCAATTTGATAATTAAATACAAACAGACCTCACAAAACAAAAGTGTAGTTCATGTGTGAGGGGCCTTGTGAGCTCCTTAGCACCCCTGGTAGAGGAGCTGCTGGAACCTGGAGCTTGTGCCAGTGGGAGGGTCCTGCCGGCCCCCAGAGGTTGGGCTGAGGGGACAGGACAGGGGCAGTGCCCCATCAGCAGGATCTGCTTCAGCAGCAATCACAAGAAGCAGGCCTGCTCTCTTTGGGTGATTAGTGGGTGCTGACTGGGATCCCTCACTCCGTGATTAAGTAATTGATATATAACATTTGGGAGTAGTAGCCCCTTTGAAAGCATGGTGGCTGATGTTCCTCCTTCTTCATCACTACCTTTATCATCCATGTGGTCTGTGGTGGTTTTAGTGCCCCAAGTCCTTGCTCTGGCTGCTCCCTCCATCCTGGACTGGTGAGTGACTCAGTCTTACCACCTTAAATGTTTAATGCTTTATGTGTTGTTTGTCTTGAAAAGAATTAAGTGATGGTGCTGGTGCCTTGGTCCTCCTGCAGTGTGTGGGCTGGGGGTGGCTGCTGAAGTCGCCACAGGAGGGAAGCTGAGGCCGTGGCTCTTTCAGTCCTTGGATTTTTGCCTTTGGTGTCTCTGTCTGGGGCTGGGGTGGCCATGGGGAGGGCACACGGAGAGGGAGACAGGGTTGTGGGGGAGGCCAGGGTCTCTTTGTGGTCCAGCCCAAGCCCTGGGGCAGTGGAGGGGGCTGTGGTGGTTTGTGCACAGGGTATGAGAGGGCTGGATTCAGTACTTCCAAGCCCTGTCTGTGGCACCCTTTGCTTCCTCCCATCCGTCCCCTTCGCTCCCTGTCTGGTCCTTATCCATAATGGCAGCTGAGGCATCTGAAGAGTGTCAGGGCAGCCAGCAGTGCCTGCAGCCCACCCTGGCCATGGTCAGGGGCTGTTTTACCACAGAATCATCATCAGTAAACCCCTCTTGACTCCCAAGTCCTCCATAGGGGTCTGCCCTGTGAAATGGAGGGGGGGAGATGACATTAGCCTGGAGGGGCAGAGGCTCTCTGAGCCAGGAGCTGTGACAGGAATCACTGCCAGCATCTGCTTGGACCAACGGGAGCCCCTCCCCAGCATTCCTGGCCTGAGCCAGGCAGATGTGCCCAGGGATTACACCACATGCCTCCCTTAATGGACTTAATCTTGCTGTTTGCTCCGTGCTCCTGTTGGGCCCTGGAAGACGCTTTGGGTCTTAGGGTGGGGCTGTGGCTGTCCCTGCAGCAGCTCTGGTGAGGGGCTGGGGCTCCTGTGCTGGTAGGGGGTTCTAACACGGTGAGGATGTTGACATGAACATTCCCTTCACTTCCCCAAAGCTCAGTGGTAGTCTCTCCCAGAACATCAAGTCCTGGCTCTTGGTCCTGGCTCCCAAAGGATAAATGCTTTTGAGTACATGGCAGCAGCCCTGAACTGCAAATCCTGAGTTGTGCTGAGGGTCTGGGGTCTCTCCCACAGCCCAGACCCAGCAGAAGGTCTCCCCAGCAGGAGTGGAGTGGTGTTCATTAAAGGTTTGGCTCATGGCAGGGCTGTGCCCCATGTCAGGCTCTCAGGTCTTGGTGGCAGTGCCACCACAGCCCCTGATGCTCGCTGGTAGCAAGGGGTGAACAGGAGGCTGCCAGCAGGTGTTGACTCAGAGGACACAGCCTGTCTCTGCCCTGTGACCAGATTTGCCTTTGCTTGAGGAGTAGCAAAACCCTCTCACCAGGGGTTAATCTCCAGGCTCCAGAGGGAAGGGCTAAAGTCCTTACCTGAGTTCAGCTTACCTCCCACGGCTGGGAAACCACCTGGTGCCAAAGGGCAGTGGCAGGGCTCTGTGCCACTGAGCGATGTTTGTGGCTTCCCAGGGGTTTGGCTGGGCCAGCCCCAGGGTGACAGCATGAGGGGATGAGGCTGGAGGCCATGGGAGGCCAGTGCTAGTGGCAGCAGGACTGTGCCTCTGGACTTGGTTGCCTCCCTGAGCCAGCTGGTGGGTGCTTCCAGCTCAAACAGCTCCTCAGCAGGATCAGCCTCTTTCCTCTGGCTGCTGCTGAGTTAATTAGGCCATGTTGAGTGCATGTCTCAGAGTGAGCAGGGGATGTATCCAGGCAGGAGGCACTAATCACCCAGCAGGATCCCTGGATGAGGGGCAGATGCTGGGAGAGCAGGCTGGTTCCTACCTGCACCCCAAGTGGTGCTGGGGAGCTCAACTGCCAACCCTCAGCCCCTGAGGTGATGCACCACCATGGGTGTCAGGCAGATCTGAAGTTCAAAGAGCCACACCATGGGAAGCCTTGTGGAATCCCAGCTGCTCATCCTGGGGATGCTGCCTCTCCCTGAGAAGTGTTGAGGACGGGTGTGAGAAATCCCTGCACCTCAAGGCTGCACTGAATCCAAGGAGAGCTGAGACAAGCTGCATCTCTGTTTCTAGGGTTTGGAGCCTGGGCTTTTTTTTTTTTTTTGTATTTGTTTTTTCCCTTTCCTGACCCTGCTGTGTCACTGATCTGTTATGTGACCTAGAAAAGAAAATTATCTCTCGTTCATATGGAAGGACAAAGAAACAGCTTAAGGCTCCTGCTCCCTGTATCTAGGGAGCATCAGGCAGATGGACACTAATTCANCAAGCTGCCTCTTTGTTTCTAGGGTTTGGGGCCTGGGCTTTTTTTTTTTTTTTTTGTATTTGTTTTTTCCCTTTCCTGACCCTGCTGTGTCACTGATCTGTTATGTGACCTAGAAAAGAAAATTATCTCTCGTTCATATGGAAGGACAAAGAAACAGCTTAAGGCTCCTGCTCCCTGTATCTAGGGAGCATCAGGCAGATGGACACTAATTCAGCAAGGTGATGAGACTCACTCTGTGCCAAGTGTCAAGTGACACTCGCAGGCAGTGTCCAGGCTCAGTGGTTGTGTTTGAAATCCCACTGCCTTGCGTCCCCAGTGTAGCTGCCCGCTGGTGCAGTCCCCCCACACACCCGGGGACTGAGCCAACCCACTGCTCTTCTGGCAGAGAAACTCCTCGAGAGCAGGGCTGAAGCTCTGTGTGTCCCTGGGAGCAGCACAGGCTGTGTCTGCAGGGCTCAGCCCAGTGTGTGGAGCACAGGCAGGGAGGCTGTGATGATGCTGTTCAGAAACCATCGGGTCTGACCTGTTCTGCAGTCACAGGCTGGTTTTTCAATCTCTTTATAGAGGACAAGCCAGGCATTAGCATGGGATGTGAGACCTGGTTGGGTTCCTCATTCTGCCCGAGGCTTTCTGTCTGACCGTGACAAAGTTGCTTTAATTTTCTATCTTTAAAATGAAGATGATATCTCAGGGCCTTAAAGAGGGTAAGAGAGCGTGCTGTGGAGAGCTTTGTGCACATCAAAGAGTGCTCCTTCTCTGCATTTGGGGTGGGAGGTTTCTAACCCCATCAGTCTCCCGAGAGCTCTTCTGCAGCCTCCCTCTTTTGAAGTGCTTTTTACTCGGAGCTGGGTCTCACAGAAGGGAAGGTCGGCAGCTGCACCTTGTCTTGAACCCCATGTACAAAGCCAGGGCTTGCTCTCATCCAAAGGGCTGTCTGGCTCTGTGGCTAGGATTTATTTAAATTACTGTGAAGTGTAACTTGGCTTGTGAGCAATAAAAAAGGACTCCTGACAGAACTGACTGCATTAGCTTAAGTACATTGAAACTTAAAAGTCACTCAGAGAACAGGCAAGAGTTGTGCCATGGCCTGCAGTGAGTGCCCTCCCCTCTCCATTTATTTATGCTAATGTGACAGCTACTGGGATTTCCCTCAGCCTGACAGGTGACAGAGCTGTCACATCTATTTTTGATGTGGCACATGCTTTTTTTAATCATGTAAATACTAATATGCCCTGAACTCTTTCCAACTTGGACCTGGGCTTCAGGGTAAGGGTAGAGCAAGCCAGTCTCAGCTCCAGCAGCTCCCACACCCTGTGCCACTCTCGGGTGCTGTTGGATCTGACAGTCCTTCTCCCCCCGTTGTACAGCCCAGGCTGGGGAGGGCTCACAGCACCACAGCTCAGCTGTGGGCTGCAGGCAGGTCTCTGCCCTGAGCAGAGGGACAGCTGGGGTTATGTGGTGTCATGGGATGGGCTTACACGGTGGGAGCTCCCAGCAGACACTTTTACTGTCGGCACCAGGGATTAGTGGCTTCCAGGGCACAGCTCTGGGCTTTTATTTCATAAGCAGTAAGAGATGGGGGAATCTGTCACGTAAGTTCTGAGATACACAGGAGGTGCTTCTGGCTGTGAGATGAGCCTGTTTAGGAATTGCCAGTCTGGTTCCAGCTCTGCCCATGGTCAGGTTAACCAGTCAGGGACAAGAATCGGTACTGGGAGCTACAGGGCAAACAGGCTCTGCCTCTTGCTGGAGACTCAGCTCCAGGGTTACTGTGCTGGGAACAGAACAATGCAGAAACACATGATTGCTGGGCTGAGGCATCCACAATGAGCAGCCAATGCATCACACTGGGCAGGAGGCCATAGACCAAAGTTTATAAAGCTTTATTAAACATTTTGAACAGCTGTGCAATGAACAAACAATACTCTGGAAGTTTCACAACCTCATAGCTTGAACTGCCTCAGGACAGCAACAGCCACTTCTGCTGCTCTCCAGCAGGAGACTGAAGGAAAGACAAACAGAGGGCAAAGGGGAGGGACACCTTTAAAGTTTTGAGACAAGTGTTTTGTGTCAACCTCTAAGGCTTCTCACAAACCAACCTCTGCCCCAGGCTTTAGGCCTGACCCACCACCACCTCAGCTGCTTGACATCCTTCTACTGGGGAAGCCACCAGGTGTTTTTCCAGCCTCAGCACTTCTCCAGTCAGTAGCACCAGCACCTTCTGTCACCTCTGGCCCAAAAACACTACCACTGAAAATGGCTGCAGCACTTACTGCTTCAAGCCATGCCTCCAGCTCGGGACCCTCTCCTGCCCTGCCCACACCCAGCCTTCTGGGCTAGCACAGGTTTTGTAGGGTGAAGTTCACAGTGGCTTCTAAAACCCTGTGTCTTGCAGCACACCAGTTCTTTACACCAACAGTCAAGACCTTGGTAATCCCTGGACATCTAGGAGGAGGAGAAGAGAGAGTCTCTGCTGCCTGTGAGGTTTTATAAAAGCAGCAGCATAACTGAGGCTTTCAGGCTGGGATCATCTCGGAGCATATGGAGTTCAGAAAGCACTTGGGCAGTGCACACATCTCTTTGGCAGGCTGAGCAGGAGGAGGTGACTCAACTGCCTCTGGCCCCAGCAGCTTTTGGCCAAGTGCATCTGTGAGTTGTCGCGTTTGCCCTTGATCAGCAAGGTGGGAAGGTGGCTCCCCACAAAGAGAGGCTGAGAGAATCTTGTAGCAGGATCAGAGGGCTGAGAGCCCTGAGTTAGACCACCGTGGCCTAATGCAGACCAGTGACACACAACTCCACCAGTGCCCCCAGCTGGGCAGGGCTGGTGGCTCAGGCCTTCAGCAGTTCTCGGTTGGGAGGGCTGGTGTTGTTCCCGGTGATACGGGAAGGAAAAAAAAAGACTTCTGCTTCTAAAAAAGCAGGTGGTGCTGCCAGAGTTCACACAGTAAACGAGTCGAATTTCACAGGCAGAGTGGGAGGAACTTGCCACTCTAGTCCACGCACAGTTACAGGAAACAGGCTGTCCTTACTCCAGTCCCATACCTAACACCCCCCTCCTCCCCAGCCCCACCCCCTATTTAAAAGCCAAACAAGAGCCCTCAGCAGACTGGAAGGTTGTGTTTTTCTAGGTGCCCACTATGCTGGGATCGTGAGCTGACTCTGGCAGCTGGGATCCTGTGCAGTGATACAAGAAGCAGTTCCCCCAGCAGCTGTAGCAGATGAGGAATAGAGCTGCCAGGAAGACCAAGGCACAAATCGTGCAAGGTTTCCGTTCCAGGAGAAAACTGAGCAGGTAGAATCCCATGAACATTGAGTGACTGAACCACAGGGCCGGGTTGAGGGGCTTGGGTATGAGCAGGACAGGGAGCAACCACTGCAGGCAGTACATTGTGGCTGGCTGGGGTCTCCTGGCAGCAGCAGTTGGATGAGCTCCAGAACAGGCTCCAGCAACTCCTCCAGCGGGCAGGCTGTCTGTAGGGAGGGCAAAATGTCACACTGTGAGAGAAATACAGCAAAAAAAAATCAACTGACATTCTTATACAGCTTCATTTACTCCCAAGCAATGAAGTACATTTAGTACTTCATTGTACTAATGAAGTACTACAAGTACTACAATTCTGGTGTGTCTTGGAGCTGGTGGAAAGTTTCCTGCTTTCTGAACCACTCAGCTGGGGATAGGATTAGCTAATGCTGGTGTAGAAGGGTATCCTGTGTGCTCTGTTTTTCAGGCTTTTACCCAGGCTAACAATGGTGAGACCCTTTTAGCACAGTGCAGGAACAGAAAGGGAGAAGGGGAAATGAAAAGGCAAACAAGCTGCCACAGCCTTCCTACAAACATATTTATCCAAGGCCATCCAAAGACCTGAGTGACAGTAAAAAGAAAGGCAACTGAGGGGTAAAGTACTGGGTGCCACAGAGAAGTGTTAAGGAAGCACTAGTGTGGGAAGTGTCTAGGAATTGTTTAGCACACAAACTGTTTCCTCCCAGGCACAGACAATGAAGTCTTCCAGCAGGACAGCACAGCACTCCAGCTACTCATGTAGCTACCCAGGAAAGCCCTGGCAGTGTCCAGGCTGCAAAACAAAGGGGAGGACAGTCCCTGCTTAAGGATTTATAATCCTTGCCAAACAGCTAAAGTCAGATAAGACAAAGTATGTGAACAGATCAAAGAGGAGATAGGCTCAAAATGGCAATTTCCATAAGTGCTGTAAACACAGGATTTCCTCACTTGGATTATTATAAAACCCTGTGGAAAAAGTGAGCTTTGAGGGCTTTCCTAAGCAGGGATGGCAGCACACTACAGGTCCAGAAAATATGCTTCTACCTTAAGCAGCCACCTCAACTACACTGAGTGTGTGGTTTTGTTTTTCCTTCTGAAGCGGTACAAACATCTTGAAGATGTTTGTAAAAAAGCAATTTCAGGTGGCTTTAAAAACAATAAACGCTTTACAGGTGTTTACAGGTCCTGAAGTGTTGGAAGGGGGCAGGAGAGTGGAGCTCAGAGTCTGGGATAGCAATAGCAGGGCAAGCTGGAAGGTATCAGTATGGCTGGGAGGGTGTAACTGGAAGTTATCCTTCAGTCTGTGCAGTAAATCCAGGAGAAGAGGGTACTCCTACCTTGTTGCCCCAAAAAGGGGAAAAACCATGCAGGGGAATGCTGGAAAAGGGAGCAGCCTGGGAAGCATGTTCTTCCCTGCTATCCTATAGCACTTTATGATGACAGGCAGCAATGCTGAAGGAAGCAGCTGCCAGCCAGGGCAGAGAAAGTCAGGCAAGAAGAGAGCCTTGCAGGATGCCATGGCCTCACCCCCACCAAGGAGAGTGTGGTCAGGACAGCTCCTGGCAGCAATCCTTTCATCTGCAAATACTCAGCAGGGCACTGCTCTGTCAGAAGGATGAAGGGCTGAGCCCAGCCTGTCAGGATTACAGCTTGGGGGTGGGAAGGTTAGTAGGATGAAGGAGTGAGAAGGTAAACAAACAGCACATTCCACTGGCTCCTGTTGGCAGGAGAAGGGAATTCCTGTCAAAGGGAGGGAGAATGAGGGATTGCACAGAAAAGCCAAGAGAAAACCACACATGGTTCTCTTCCAGAAGAACACTGAGGTCAGACTGGGCTCTGCCATCACTGTGTGCTGAGCAGCAGGAACTATTTCATTTTAATGGTAGGAAGAGAATACAGGCCAACATCCCCACCAGCACAAACAGATTATTGGGGCAAGGTATGTTGTGCTGCTGCTCCTGCAGGAAAGAGCTCCTCCAGCAGAGAAAGGGCAGCTCAAATTCAGTTAGTAAAACCAAACTGCAGCTCAGCAACTAAAGAGTTATTTTACACTGCAATATGGATAAAGCTCCCCATGTCAGTCCTGTTTTATGCAGGTCATTCACTTGCATCTTTAAGGGCAAGTCTAGTCCCAAGCCTTTTTCCCCATCTGTAAGCTGGAAATAGCAGTTACTTATTTCCAGTCAAAACATTCTGTCTGCTGGCCTCTGTGAATTGCTCAGATGTTTCTGCAGTAAACACACTGCAGAATTATTGGAGAACTTTTTTTTCCAAGGGGAAGAATGGACAGAAAATATTGAACAACAAATATTTGAATGGGAAGGTAATTTAACCCCACCACCCAACTTTTTAGTTCAGATTGCATTGAATGCAACAAAGTTGTACCAAATCATTGATCTGCAGCCACCTTAATCCTCCTGAAATGTTCCCTCCTTGAAGTTTCCTGCCATCTTTTCCTCCCAAGTGCTCCAAATATTGAGCACTAAAAATCACTGCATAAACATCATGTCATGTTTTTGCTAGATCCAGCCCTAAGCTGCATCAGCTTGACTTCTGGGGCAGTCTGTGTCACCTCTTCTTGAAGCTCTAGTTTCCAGTGCCTACAGGCAATTGCTTTGGGCTTTCTGTCTCTAGAGCAAAGAAATGGGTAAAAAAACCCCAAGACAATGTTTCTGTCAGAGTAGCACAAAGCTGGAATGAAGCTCTAGAATCTTTTAGAACTAATGGCATAGATCTCTCAGCTTAAAAAGGGTCATGTGTCACTACTGAGCCCTTAGCCCCCAAACTTCACAGCCTGAAAATAATTATAATTAATTTCATGGTCTGATGCCCTTGCTCCTACAATGCTCTTCACAATAATACTCTAAACAGCAAGTTGATTTTAAGCATCTAAACTTTACTTAAGCACTTCTTACAAACACAAAGCCATCTCAGAACAAGTTACTCATTTTTAAATATTAGTGTTTCCTGCAAGGGCTAGCTGCTCATAGCAATAAATGCAGCCACTCTGCAGAATAAAGAACCATTTAATAGGGGTTATTTTTACTATGAAGTTTCAATGCCAATGCCCTTCAACCTGGAAACCTCCTGGATTTCTGACAAATGCAGACATTTGAACAGTTGCTCTTTGTATCTGTAGTCAGTTTGCTTGTATTTTCACATGCCCCTTCACTGTCCACCAGTTAAAGGCTGAGGACCCTTTGCTGTATCCCACAGCTGATCCTAGATAAATTACCTACTGTTGGAGACTTCTGGAGCTCTGTCTTCCTCAAGGGACTTTCCAAGTTAAGATATGTGCTCTTCACTAGAGATTCCTTTGTACAGCTAGCAATGAGACTGAGTTTTCTTTCCACACTATTGAGCAAAGAGAAACAGTGTCTCCAGTCATCAACTCTTTACTGAGCAGGGAACTCTTCCCTTGGTGCCCATGACAGGCAAATCCTTCTGGAAGCCACAACAATATTCAGTTTTGCCTGGATTCTCAAGCGAGGTGAAACTTTTAAATGAAAGATTCCCACCTTATTGTCTTTGTCCCCTCCTCACCATCTAAGCCAAAGATTACCACGTCCCAGAGCAAATAATCCCCTGCCACCCAACAGCACTGGTTTCACAACCACATCCTGCTCTTCCTCAACCAGTTGCTCTTGTTCTGCCCTGCCTGACTCACCTCCCTCCTCAGCCAGCCCATGTCCTGCTGTCCTCAGGCCTCTCCTTCTCCAATCAGCTGACTTGGTGCCCACTCATGTTCACCCGAGGGCTCCTCTCGCCCCTCCACAGCTCTTGGGGCCACCTGAACTCCCTCAGACCCTCGGCAGCAGAGCTGGTGATGCTCCCGCCGCTCTTCCCGCAGCCGTGGGCTCCATCTGTGCTGCTGGAGCCTCTTCCCTGCCCGTTCCTGCAGGCAGAGGAGCAGCCAGGGGAGGTTCCCTGTGCACCTCACTACTAACCAGACACCAATACTTTTCCACACACTTATTAACTGGCTTCCATCGCATTCCCAGCCCTTCCTTCTGTCATCTTCCTTCCCAAAACTATTCAAAACCAGCTGGTCCTACCGGCGCGTGTTTGCTGGGAGGATTCTGGAATTCCAGTGAGAGGGCAGCAGCACAACTTTCCCAGCCAGAAACAAACCTTCAGTTCTGACAAGTCCAGAGTGAGTAGCACAGTGCAAGTCTGTACTGCCCTCAAATCGATCAGTGGCGTTCTGGAATAAATCCATCTGAGGAGCCAGCGAGCTGTTCCCCCACATGCTACAAGCTAATTCATCAATTAGGATGCCAAGAGGTGTTCCTACACCACAGCTTTTACACATCAGTATGCCAATACTGAGTCTGTACCTTTCTCAAGGATGTTTTAGTTCCTTAACAGTCCATTTACCCTGACAGGGGAGAATAATCAGCTGGCTTTCCCTAAGCACTTCCAAGGGAAGCTTGTTCAGACCTTACTAAGGCAGCCTTTAAGCCAGTACTGTCTGCGTGGAACCTCCCCAGCAGATGCTACAGAGTCACCCAGGCTGGCAGCTGAAAGGTTTGCAATAAAACACTGAGTAACCTTTTTATTGGGGTGTGCTGGTGCCATTCTCCCCCTTTCCCAAAAGCTGAAGTTTCTGCTGAGGAATGAAAAGATACATTGGTTGGATAAAAACCTGTCAGATTATACAGTGCATGTAAACTTCAGTGTAAGCCTCAGGTACCTGCACTGATTCTCACCTATGAGACTCACCTGTAGTACAGGTCTCTCAAAATTGTCTCAACCCAAACCCCTGTCACAGCCATTCACTGGTGTGTGTGGGCAGTGCTTCACGCTGCCAGCACGTGTTCAAACCCAACTCAAGTACCACAGGGCACCCAAAACAGCTGCTAAAAAATATACAACTCCCAAAGCACCGGGTCCAAGAGAGAGGTGAAGAGGTATCAAGTGACAGGTTTGAGGAGTTCAGCTAAGAAAAGTAACAGCAGAGCAGCGTCCCAGATGCCAACCCTCTGTCGTAAACCCAAGAACCACGACTGTCCGAACTTTCAGACCTATTTGCAGTATCATGGATTAACTTCTTCAGGGCTTTTTTTAGCCTTGCCACTATTTTTTCAATTTTTATTTAAAGCGTTATCTGCTGGTATGACTCAGCTGGAAAGAGTGAGTCTAAAATTTTTGGCAAAGGCCTTACCCCAGTCTTGGATAAGTTCATGCCTTGAACACTTGATGCAGACTCAGAAATGGTGCAATATAATTGCAAGCAGTTTCCAAAAGAGCAACAAATCCTTGACTGTAAGCCTTGGGCTTACAGAGTGCTTTGATTTCTCAAGCTGGAGAGAAGCCAAAGCAACTCACGTTGTGAAAAGTGAGGGTCTCTGCTGAGCCACTCTTTTCATCAGTTCCATAGCTGCCCTCCAAGGGCTGTTACTCAGGGGGGGTGGATGAGCCTGTGTCCAGAGGCAGTGCCCACTCCTTCTGGACTGCAGTGCCTTCACAGCACCAGGGTGAATAAACCTCCACCTGTGAGCAGGAAGGCAGCAGATATTCGGATCTCTTCCCTAACTTTTGTGCCTTCAAAAGGCTTCAGAGGTCTGAATTTTGCCCAATAAGGGCCAGTTTTCTGTGTCTCAGGCAGAGAGGCAAAAATGCAGTCTGGGCAAGGAGTTATAAGAAGTTATCACGTATTATTTGCAAGATCCGTTGTGATGTTTCAGTACCAGGGAAATATTGAAGAGTTCCGTGTGCTGTGGGACTGCACTTCAGAGCTTGTTTTTCCTCTTCTCTTGCTCTTGCACGTTTGGGATGTCACGAGCAATGTTCCCATGACAGAGTAGGCTGTAAACCCGCCCTGCAACTGGCTCAAAGCATGTGTGGGGTCTGCGGTGCTGTGCTCGAAGCACATCCCAGAGCATCCTGCGTGAGGAGGGACCACCAGGACCACCCAAGCCCAGCGGTGCCTGCGCTGCCCGAGCGTTGTGTCACGGTGCGGAGGGACGGGCCCGGCGCTAACGAGAGCCGTAACCGCCCCGGAGCGCAGGGACAGCGGGGAGGGCGCCGGCAACAACCTCACGGTCGGCTGGAGCCTTCTCCGCACCCCACGGCTCTCCCGCAGCTGGGAAAAACTTCCCCCCCTTCTCCCCCGGCCCCCCCGGGGTCACCCCCGCTCCG
>VYXB01003347.1:64752-88748 GCA_013397135.1 Pachyramphus minor | reverse complement strand
AAGGGGGCCCCGGTCCGCCCCCGGTCCCAGCCAATAACAGCCCGATCGTCCCCCCAGGTCAGCCAATAGCGGCCCGGTCCGCCCCGGCGCGGCCCGCCCTACCTGCGCCCCGCTGCAGGTCCGCGTCCCACCGCGTGCGGAACTGGAAGGTGGCGGCCACGTCCCCGGTGGACAGCGGGCTCAGCAGCAGCTCCTCCCGCAGCGCGTCCCGCCGCTCCCGCCCCGCGCCCGCCCGCCCGGGGCCGGGACAGGCCGCCAGGAGCAGCAGCAGCAGCAGCGCCGCCGCCCTCCCCACCCGCCCCGCGCCGCTTCCGCTTCCGCCCGCCAATGGCGCCGTTTCCGGGCGGCCGTGGAGACGGTGCCAGGGAGACCATCCATCCATCCTCCCTCCCTTCCTCCCTTCCTCCCTCCCTTCCTCCCTCTGGGCCTCTGGGGCGGCGGCCGGGCACCCGCCGAGGAGCTGCTGCACGGGGCGGGAGCCTCCGCGGGGGGAAGCGCCTGCCTGGCTGTGCCTGCGCCCTCCCCCCGCCCGGCGGCGAGCGCCGCGGTTTGCACAGAATATTCGGAGCTGGAGGGGACCGCAAGGACCATCGAGTTCATCTCCGCTGGTCTGGGGGTGCGAGGGGCTCCAGGGGCCGGGCCTGTCCCGGCTCCCTGGCTCGTCCCAGCCCTTCCCGCTGCTGGCGGCTCTCCCGCGGGTGCAGAACCACCCCGGAGCGTCCCCTCCCAGCCCGGGGAACCCCAGGGGGAGGCAGAGGGCAGTGACAGTCCCGTGGAGCTCACACCGACTCCCGTTCTGGCTGGTCATCCCCGTGATGAGTGGAGAATACTGATGGATTGCTCCAGTAGGAAATAAGCATAAATATTGTGACAACATGGGATTGTCACTTACCCGGTGCTGCACCTATTCGATTACCCATTTACTTGCTCAGGTCTAAGGTCTTCATGCAGCATTAACTTGGAATCAAATCCAATTGACCCAGTATTTGTAAAGGATAAGGACTTCCTTTATAGCTCTTTATTTTCCCCTCTTGCTTATTTTATAGCTTTGTTTTTTCCTCTTGCTTATTAGGGGTATCACATGAAACCAAAAAGGTAGCATGCCCAGAAAAAAACCCAACCAAAACCGGGTCAAATTTCTTTACACAATGTTGCTTGTTGGGTTTTTTTTTGTTTGTTTCTTTTTTTCAAACTGGGCAGCTCCTTGCAGCAGGATACTGGTAAGTAATAAAGGTTTAGATGCATTTTGGAAGGTAATTGAAGGTAAAAGCATCCAGCCAGAGCTATTTATTACCTATACCTACTTTGGGAAGTCCTTGTGCCAGGACCTGAAAAGTCCTTGTTTCTCAGCCAATTTCCCATCTAATAAACAGGTTAAGGCAGCACATGCAACATCTTCATGCTGCAGTATGGGCACGGGGCACTCCAGCTGGTGTCAGGTGGGTTGGCTGACAGGAGTGAGGGGTGTCTGAACACCCCATGGGAAGCAGCAGGGTGAGGAGCGTTCCCTGGCTCCTGTTGCTGATCTCCCTGGCTCCTTTCCCGGTGACTGTGGCTGTGCTGACCCAGCTGGTGCAGGGACAGCCCTTTCCTGGGCTGCAGCCACTGATAGTGGCAGTGCCAGCTTTGTGCCCAGCTCCTCTTGGCCTGGCCTGCAGGGACCAGGCTGCAAAGTGGCTTCGTGGTGAGGTTCTTCCTTCGCTGCTCCGGAGCAGCCTCCAGCCAGGGCTGCTGTGCTGGGGGAGCAGTGGTGCTGTGTGTGCTGGTGTTCCCCACTCATCCCACCCGTGTGGGAGATCCCCAGTGTGTTCCTGGCCGGGGGTTCCAGGTCACCACTCCCCCAGCCCTGCTCAGGCTGTGTCTGTGCTGGCTCCCTCCCTCCTGGAGGCACAGCCCGGGCTGCTCAGTGGGGTGACTTACAGCCCTTCTCTGCCAAGGTCAGGAACCATCCCTGAGCTGTGCAACAGGAGGTTTTGTTTGCTCCTGTGTGGCACCCTTGGCACGCTGGCTTTGCACTGCTTCCCCCCTGCAGTCCCCTCCAAACCTCACCCGGCACTGTTCTCTCCCAGAGACACACACACCCACTGCTTGGTTAGATCAGTGTTATTCCTCTGTGTGGTGTTATTTCTCTCTTGTTAAGTGCTTGTCTGGGCAGAACCTTTGTCAGTAGAGCAGGGGGAACTGGGGTCCCAAGGGATGGCTTTCTGGGAATGGTGGGGCTGTGGGATGCTCAGCATTTTTAGGGGGATGAAGCAAGGAGTGTTAGCAGCAAAGCCTGAAGAGTTAAGTTTGGGAGCTTACAATATTCCTTTCCTTCTCCTTTTGGCTGCCAGGAGAACCCGTGGAGGGAGAGGAGGGGAAAACCATCTCTCCCCTCTGGCAGGGCAGCAGTCCAGGAAGGGGTTTACTGAGCACCAGCAGCTTTCCTTTCTCTGGGCTGGCAAGTCCGTGCGGAGGAGGCTGGGAGCCAGGCAGAGCTGCCTGCTAGCTTCTTGCCACCTGCTCTTTGGAACTGTCCTCCTGCAGGTCCTCCTCATCCGACTGCACCACGGGGGTCTCAGCCCCCTCCTCGCTGGTGTCCAGGCTGTTCAGATCCGTGGAGGCAGAGGACGTGGAGGAAATGCGAGACTTGCTCTCGGCTGCGTTGGGCACTTGCAGGGTGATCTCCTCTGGACACTGGCTGGCATCTGCCCCTGGAGGAGAGAGCAGTGTGAGAAATAAAAAGCCTTCTGGAGGTTTATTGCTCCCTAGGCTTCACAGACAGCCCCTCCAAAACTCATGTCTTATTCCTGGGCAGGCTGTGCATTCCTGGCTGCTCCCTGTGCAGCTGCTGTGGCCATTCCCACCTCACCCCCCCAGCTTGGCTCGGGCAGTTGCTGCACATTCCTTCCCTGGTTTTGGCAGTGGAGCCTTTTCTGTCTCGCAGGAAGCACAGCTCAGAGCTGTGGTGTGTGAGGCTGCAGCAGGCCAGGAGATGTTTGGCCTGACCTCACTGCAGGGTGTGTGTGGAGGAAGGTGTGGCCACCCTGGGCTCTCCCTGCGCTCCCTGGGGTCAGGGTGGGAGGTGCAGGGGTCCTGCAGTCTTCCTGCTCAGCACGGTGAGCTCTGCAGCACAGTGGGGACCTGGGGACTCCTGACAAGACACTGGCTGCTCCAGAGGTGCTTCAGGACAAGGGAATTTGACCCAGGGACAAGGGAGGTACCTGGGCTCTCCTGTCTTCTACAGCACAGGGTGTTTACAGGGGGCTGTATGTCGGGGCTGTGGAGCTGGATACTGATGTGGAGCAGCCTGGGGTGACACCCCTCCAACCTCACAGACCCCAGCACCCAGTGTCTGCCTTCAGGTGGGTGTGGATCTGCCTGCAGGGTGGCCAGGGCTGAGGAACCAGCCAGTGTGGGCACTGGGGGCAGGAAGGGCTTCCAGCCTGGCCTGCAAAAGGCTCGGGACTGCACGTACCTGGCAGGGATCCAACGATGCTGCTCTCCTCTGTCCCACAGCCCAGAAACACATCCACTGTGTCCTGGTCTGACAGGTCCATCATGTCCATCTGCTCCAGCATGTCCACATTCACCTCCATGGAAGAAATGCTGCCTAAGGGAGCTGCAAGAGACAGAGACCAGTGAAAAGGTGGGTGCTAGTGCCAGGCAAAGGGCACCACCAGCACTGGACCCTGAGGAGGGAGACCAGCCTTGCCACAGGGAACTGAATTCTATTTGCTGGTAAGGGACCCCCAGGAAAATCATGTTTCTTTAAAACACCCCTCTGGAAGCCCCTGCTGCCTCACTGTAGTCCTTGTCCCTGCTCCAAACTGCTGTCTGGAGGAGCCTGCCCGAAGCCAGTGACTCTGCAGGGCGCCAGCCTGGGTACCCATGTGCAAGTGCCCTCAGTTAAGTGGTGTGAGTAATCCAAGCACAGCACACCCACACACAGCCTGTGTGTGGTCCTGTCTCGGTGCAGGACATGTGTGTCCCCCCTGCCTTTACACTGGGGATGTCCCACCCATCTCTAACCCCTGTGTCATCGCTCCCTGAAACACCCCAGCCCCGTGCTGGTGCCCACAGCACTCACGTCTCCGGTGCTCTATCTGCAGGTGAGACATCGGGAAGAAGAAATCCACGTCATGCTGGAAAACCTCCTCAAAGAACTTCTGCCGGTCCCGTAGTTTGAGCTGCTGCTGCTGCATTTGCTCCGCATCCAGGCTCCGCTGTGCCTGCTCCATGTCAGCTGGGGAGAAAGGTGAGGAGAGTCAGGCCAGGCAGGGCTGTCTGAGCCCTTCTGCCTGTGCCTCACAGCGTACGCTGTGCTGGGGGCTGGTGAGTCCCCTCCGCTCTGCTTTACCAGCACACACTGGTTTAGTCACCGTGGGTAGATGTTACACACTGGCACAGCAGCGTCACCAGCACTTGCTGTGCTGGAGCCTCACTCAGATCCTGCTCCTGAGGTGCAAGGCAGCCAGGAATGGGGAGCTCGTTCGCTCACGACTGCCGAGGGGAATTATCGGGGGGGAAGGGTGCTGGTGTGAGATCAGCCGCGGTTTGCGCACGTCCGAGTTTCAGTTTCCTTGCTACCAAACCGAGGGCTGTCTGTGAATGCTGACAAGCAGGGGAGCTCCAAGGGACGAGAACTGGCGTTAATGCTCCAGGATTTCTGGGCTGAGGGATGCATAAGGAACAAAAGCCGCTCGCAACCCTGTCACCCCTGCCCGTGCACACCCCCGCCGCCACCGCCGCTATAAATACAGCTGCACCCACGCTCCCGCTCACATCCCTGCTCACAGCCAGCTTGGCTTCTGCCTGCACAAACATTTTCATTCCTGTAATTCCTCACGCAGTTCACCGCCGGTGCCTGTGTCCCTGGCTCACTGGAG
The DNA here is from genome assembly GCA_013397135.1 of Pachyramphus minor. Lineage (NCBI taxonomy): Eukaryota > Metazoa > Chordata > Aves > Passeriformes > Tyrannidae > Pachyramphus > Pachyramphus minor. The sequence continues at coordinate 83,880 of VYXB01003347.1, read as the reverse complement.
GGACTGCTGGGAGCCCTGGGGCTGTTGCTGAAGGAGCTTGTTGCTCATCCCTGGGCCTGGTAACTCCCTTTTGGGTTTGGTACCCACAACAGCAAGGACCCAAGTGGCACAGAGGGTTGTGGCTGGTGGCCCCAGCTGTTCCCAGGCTGGTGTTTGACCTCAGCCATTCCATATTTCCTCTCTGCTGCTTTTGGCCCAGCCGGCACAAGGAAAATGTGATTACTGGAGCAGGCATTGCAGTAACCAAGGAAACCAAACAAACACCCTCTGCTCTGCCTGAGCACGGCCCAAACCCTCTGCTCCCCCAGGCTGGGGAGCAGCATCCCCACCCTGTCTGGCAGGAGCGGGGGCGAGGGCAGCAGGGGGTCTTGGCCATCAGCAGCGTGGAGCAGCACAGGACCCAAATGGCAGAGAGGTGGTGAGCCTGATGAGATGCCCTGGAGATCAATGTCACATCTTCCTGAGAGCCCTTCCAGGGTTTCTCTGTGCTCCGTTTCTGGGACATCCTTCAGTGAAAACCATCATCTGCAGGTGGCTGCCCCGGCGGGCTGGGTTGTGCTGGCAGCACAGCGTGGGGATGCACCATGACTCAGTGCCAGTCACCATCCGCTTGCTGGAAGAGGCTCCGGTCCTCCTCTGGCTGCTCAGTGTCTTCCTGTGCTCCCTGGGGCAGCAATCCTGCTGCCTGCAGGGATCTTTGCCCTGGTATTTCTGACCCAAGCACTGGTGCCCAGGCTCGGTGTGCTGTGCAGGACCCAGGGTAAGAGCCGTGGTGCTGGGGAAGCTTTCCTGCCAGGAAAGCTGCCTCACTGGGCAGCAGCAGCCCAGTGCCACTGGGGCACAGCAAACACCCCCAGCTGCCCTGTGCCATCCGCAGAGCAGAGTGGAGCAGGGGACAAGAGGGGCTGATCAAGGCACTGATTACAGAGCTGACTCCCTTCAGCAGCTGGAGCCAGCCCTGTGCTGGCTGTCCCAGGCAGAGCTGTGTGCCCAAGTCCAGATGTGCTGAAGTGCCTTAGGGAGGCTGGCTCAGGGCAGAGACTGTGCTGGCTCCTGGATTTGGGGTGACAGACCAGCTCTCCGTGGGACACCTTGCCAAAGGGACCCCAGTGTGAGGTAAGGAGGAGTCTCTAAATCCCCCTGCGGTGCAAATTCAAAATAAAACCAAAATGCTGTCAGGTGCTGTCCCATGTGCCGTAAGTGTGTGCTGTTAATGCTCTCACTGCCCATGTCTCCCCAGCACGTGACCGATACTGGGAGTAAAGGTGCTTGGGGAGAGCGAGGACAGGCAGCTGGAGGCAACATTCCTGTGGGCGCCAGGGTTTCTCCTGAGGGAGAAATGAGCAGGACCTGTTTATGAACTTGTTTTCGAGCTGTCGCCGGGGAGTTGGGCACGAGCACTGAGATCCCATTATGTAAGGAGGGCCGGCAGCGGGAGGCAGCAGCTGGAGCTGTGCTTGGCCCTGCCTGACCCGTGACCGCGGTGAGAGCCGGGGATGGAGCCTTCCCCCCTCCCGGGGCTCTTCCGGGCCCAGGGGGAGCGAACAGCCCTGCCAGTGTCGCTGCCTCTCAGCAACCCTCGCCGGGGAAATAAAGGAGCACGGCATTCCCTGCCGCGGCCCTGGCCCATGTGACGGCCGCTCGCCAGCCGCGGGGATTGTCTCATCCGCCTGGCATGTTCCCACCGCGGGACACGCCGCACACACAATGCGGGCCCTGTGCACCGTGGGGGATCTGTCGGTACCTGCTGGTGGCCTGGCTTTTATTGCTATTGTCATGGTTATTACTACAGCCCGCTGGGCCGAGGGGCTGGAGGCTGATCAGCATTCAGGGCCGGGCTCTGCCCCGCTGGCTGAACCGCCCAGCGCGGGCACCGAGCGCCTGCGGCCCTCAGATCCTTCCGGCTCCCACGGCTTATTAGCCGGTGCAGCTTGGAGAGCAACCTGGGCCAAACACTGCTGCAGAGTTTGGGTGGGCAGGGCAGGATCCCCACCAGAAGGTGCAGGCAGGGATTTCCTTCTCACCTGCTCCGAGGGCCCCACTGGCCCCTCCACCCTGCCAGGGCCACCCCTCGTGCAGTGTGGGCTCGTGGCTACGCTGTGGTGGGGAAAGGTCTGGGAGGGGTGGCTGAGAAGCAAAGCTCTGCAAGCTCTCCCATCCACACCCTGGCCAGAGTGGGCTGGGAGAGGAGCAAGTCCAAGGTGCAGTTAGCACAGGGCAAGGGTCAGACAGGGCTGGAGGGTGCGGGAAGAACCAGCCCAGGGTGCTTCTGACCCTGCATCTGGGCCGGGAGTGGAGCACGTTTCAATCATGTGGCTGTGTTTCCACTGGGAGTGGATGCACTTTTCATTCCTCCTTGGCCCACGGGATCCCCACTCTGTGCTGGTAGATAGGAGGGCTGTATTTGGGGTGGGAGAAAGCTTGTTAGTGGAGGCACAAGGCCAAGAGAAGATGGGGATGGCCTTTTCCCGAGGCCACAGCTCTGCCATACCTTGCAGAGATTTCAAAGGATTTAAAGATCCTAAAAAATAATCTGGGCTGTGAAAGGGACAGTGGGTGCTGAAGAGATGAACAGAGTTTAAGTAGTGGGTTGTTCCAAGCATGGGCCAGTTCCCTGGTGAATCGAAGAGCTGGAGTAGGCTGGCTTTTGCCTTTCTCCCTGAGCTTTCCTGGAGCTCAAACCTCTGACTCTGCTCCTCCAGAGAAGCCCAGAATGTCCCACTGCTGCCTAACTTGCCAGAGTGAGCCTTGCCCTCCTGACCCCTACGTGCAGGGCTGTGAGGAGGTGGCTGGGGGACAATGCAGCTCCTCAGCTGCCACAGCATCCTCTGGGAGGCTCTGCAGAGATGGCCTTTCCCTGTCACCCTGCCCCAGCACAACCCCTGTGGGACAAGGATAGTTCCCACAGGCTTTCAGCTCCTTCAGCCTTTGGAGACGCAGCTGGTGTGGAGAGCTGGGAATGCCTCAGAGAATCACTCAGGGTCAGACCCTGCAGAAACGGGATTCTGGAAGTGCCGGCTGCCTGAGCGTTAATTCCCTGCACGGTTCTCCATCGGCACGTCCGACCTCGTGTTGCAGCACAGCAAAAAATAACCGTAGCCCTGGTGAGAGGAAATGCACCAGGCGAGTGCGAGGGAGGCAGTGGTTTTGGCAGAGCTGCTTGCCGGGAGAAGTGGGAAGGGGGGAGAATGGAGAGGGAGGACACGGCACCTCGTAACCCCTGTGTGTGCCGCGGTTTCATCGCCTGCACTCCTCCAAGCGATCTCCAAATCCCCTGCGTCTCAGCACTAAAAATATCCCTCCCAGCCGCCCGGAGCTCCTTCCCCGGCAGAGGCTGTGTCATAAGACCCTGCTATTTGCGGGGCGCTGCTTCCTTTCATGCGAGAGAAGCGTGAGGACGGGGCAGCCAGGCGGGCAGCGCGGTGCCCGAGGCACGGCGGGCATGACCCGGGCAGCGTCCCTGGCTGGCTGCCCCCCAGCAAGCCCCGGTCCCCCGGCTGCCGCTCGCCCCGCCGCTCGCTGATGGCTTTGCTCTGCTCAGCATCCTCATACCCTCAGCCCCGCGGGCGCGGGAGGACCCGCTCCTGCCGGGAGCCCCCGGCACTCCGAGGGGTGCCGATGCCACTCCGCAACAGGTCCCCGAGCTCAGCCCCTTCCCAGGAAGGTGTCCCCCAAATCCCCTCGTTCCCCGAGCATCCCTGTCCCGGGCACGGCGCTCCCCGGGCAGCAGCCCCCGTTTAGATCCTCCCGGGCAGCAGGTTGGTGCGGCGGCGGCTCGGGCCGGAGGCTGCGGGGACGGCGGGGAGACACAGCGGCTCTGCCGGGGGCCTCAGGTGGGAGCTGCGGGGGGAGTGGAGGGGATGTGGCACCCGAGCCCTGCCCGCCCGGTTCGGAGCCCCGCTCCCATCCCGAGCCCACCCCGCGGCCGGCACTTACCGGGCAGCCGCCGGCTGCGGCTCTGCGCCCCGGGCCCCGACNCGCGCCCATCACCGCGGCACCCGCTCCTCCCGGCCCCTGCCGGAGCCCCCCGGGAGGGAGCCCTGCGGCGGGGACGGGGTCTCCGGTCCCCATCTAGGATCACAGACAGGCGCCCCGTGCGCGCTCCCTGGCCCCCGTGGGGAGCAGGGGGGTGCGCGGTACCCGATGCTCACGGAGGGTCTCCACGTTCCCCGGGATCCACGGAGAGTCCCCACGCAGGATCCCTGACCCCCAGAGAGAGTCGCTGCAGCGGGGCCCCCCCTCCACAGCCGCCCCGGGCCGGGCTCGGTACCCGCAGTGCCGGGCTGCAGGTGCCCCGGTCCGGCAGCAGGTTGGGAGGGGGAAGGCAGGGGATGGCAGGGGCTCTGCCTGGGCAGGGAGCACAGTTACCGTTCATGCTTGCTTTTCCTTTGCTTTGCTTTACTTTTCTTCTCTAAAGGCCCAACTCACGCATTCACGCGGGAGAGAGGACAGCACACTGCACGAGTGGGTCAGGGGATCCCTCCCCAGCTCACTCCTGGCCTTGTGAGACCCCTGTTCCCAGCAGACCCCACTCTGGGGTGTTTTCTCCCACGTTCAGCCCTGCACATCAGGGCTGCTCCTTGGCAGAGGAGCGGACTTGGCCGCCCGCCTCCTTCCTGTGTCTCAGCAGGGTGAGTCAGTGCCTCGCTGTGCCCAGCGCCAGCTCTGCCCACTGCCTGGTCACTGCCAAGCCGGGACGGGGGGGCATCCACTGTGCCCTTTTGCTCTGGCTGGAAGGGAGTTTCCAGTGTCTGTGGCGTGTCCCGCCTGTCCCGTTCTGAGTGTGTTCCTCTCACTGTCTGCATAACAAAAGATAACTCGGTATTGTTTGTGTCCCAGTTCTATTTTGGCTACTGTTGCTTTGCTGTCCCCCTATATGCCCTGGGGACCTCCTGCTGCCAAAACCCATCTTTGTGCTGGGGACCCTGTGCACTTGCCCACAGCTGCTGCCTTGAGCTCACACATTGGTTTTGTCCACCTCGATGTTGATCCCTGTCTATAAGCACCCTCAGATCTGTCTGATGGTTTCCACCACAGCGTGGGATGTGGCTGGGGGGGACCACACTGGTGTAGCAAGAGTGGGGGTTTATGGTCTCTGAGGAGCTGCAGCAGCAAATCTCTGCTGGGTACCTGCCAGCGCTGGCTTGCTCACGACTCCCTGTGGCCTCTGGGTTCTCCACGGTCCCTGCTGCCCCCCTGCCCCGCCCTGCCCTGCCCTGCCCTACCCTGCCCTGCCCTGCCCTGCCCTGCCCTGCCAGCAGGGAGGTGAGCAGCCCGGGCCGGGGATTAGCTCAGGTCTCTGCTATGTGACACGTGGATGTCGATTGGCACCGGTTCCTGCTGCGAGGAGTGGAGGCTGTTTGTGCACACACGAGTTTCTGGAGCACCCCAAGATCCCTCGGGCTCACTGCATCCCGAATCCCTGCTGCAGGGACAGCACACGAGGGTGCTGCCCGTGCAGAGTGACATGTTCCCAGGCCTCTCACTGCTGTGGCCCCTCCGTCATGCCTTGCTGGGAGGACGCTGGAAAAGCAGTGATATCATCTGCACGGAGCCTGACTCATCCTGGCTCTTCAGCACAAGCCGTGCCGCTCAGCGGGGCACACATTTTATTCCAATTAAACCATTGCAGGCAAGCCAGCTCCACATAATGATTTTTTTTCCCTCATAGCAAAGCGTGTTTGCCCCTGGCCAAAAGGTGAGAGGGGACAGAGGTGACGTTGGAGTCAGCAGAGAGTGGAAGGGAGCCCTAAGAATAAGCCTTGCCAGATACCTGTAGGGTCTGTGTCAGCTGGTGCAGCATCCCTGCCTCTCTTGTGCCTCCAGTGCAGGCTCTCAGCACTGTCTTGTGCCAACAGCCCTCGCCCCAACCGCAAGTGCCCAGGTCCCTGTGTCACCATCCTGGGTCAGAATGACACCTCTCCATGACACAGAGCCCAGCTCCTGCCCAGGGCACCCAGCATCCAAGTGCACCTGTCATCGGGAGAGAATGTAAGGTGACTTGTTCCTCCTGACATTCCCACTCAGGTTTTTCCTGTCTATTAGAGGTTTGGGAGGTGAGTCAGGGAGTTGTGGGGTGAGGAGAAATTGGCTGCTAAGGGAAAGGCAAACCAGTTCCAGGTGCAGGTGAATCATTTGGTGGTGAAAATAGATCTTATTCTCTAGGAGGCGTGCATGGATGGGGCTGGGAGTGAGCTGCAGCTTGACTCCATCAGGAAATTGTGGAATCAAGAGAAAAAGAAGGAGCAAGGCAAGGCAAGGCCGCTTTCCCAGTAAACGAGGCAATACATCTCAGGGAAGCAGCCTGCAGCAGGCAAGGCTCCAGCAACTCATGGTCCTGTGGCTCCCTTAAAAGGGGCGATTTCAGCCTGGGATGGTGGGGAGACAGAAGAGCCATAAACACCCTTTAAGGAATGTGGCTGCTGAGAAATGGAGCATCTCTGCAGGCGAGGAGAGGTGGGGGGAGCCTGGATGGGGTTCACAGCACCACCCTGTGCCAGGAGCCAGCTGGCTCCTGGGCCATGCCCTGTCCCAGGGGAAGGATCCCAGCCCCAGTGCTAACGGTCCCTGCTGGGGGAGGCTCCTGCCAAGCCCTGGGATGTCCTGTCCCCACATCCTGGGACCCCAACCCATGGTTACTGCTGGCACGGGAGCTGGTAGAGCTGGGAGGGGGTGTGCAGGCAGCAGAACACCCAGCCCCAGCTCTGGGTGAAGAAGGGGCATTCCTGGAGCACTTGGGAGACACCTGAACAGAGTGAGGGGAGGTCCTGCATCAGGCCGGGGTGGGGAAAGGCCCCTTGCCCTGCACTCTCACCTTCCTGCCCCATAGTTTGGGTGGGCTGGCTCCTTCCCAGCCATGCTGGAAGCCCTGCTCAGCTGTGATGTGTTTGCTCCCAGTAAATCCACCAACTTTGCTGGGCCAGGCAGCTTTTTTTAATGCTCTTGCATCAACAGAGGTGACAAAGGCCTCACAGAGGCTCTGTCGGTGGCAGAGCTCTTGTTCACCTGTTCCAGCCCTGCCCAGCCATTGACCCCCTTTGTTGAAGAAGTCAGGTACTGATCCAGCCCTCAGGAATCCAGGAGCCACTCAGGGCTGGCCAGTTCTGCTCTGCAGGAACCTTTGCAGGGCTCTGGAGTTGCTTTGGGTAACAGGAGCTGGATGGTGGCTTGTGTTGGGGACTGCCAAGGCACATCTGGTGCTGGGGGGAGGTGCCCCCTGGGCTGGCTTGTCCCTGCAGCCTTTTGGGAGCTGCAGGTGCTGTGGGAAGCAGTGGCACCTCTGGGCCAGACACGTCCCTGCATATCCCAGGCTGGTGGCACGTGGAATGTGCATCAATAGCCTGATTGAAATAACTGTGCTGCTTGCTTGTCTTCAAGACTGATGGAGACGGGGCACGTGGCGCTCGTCTGTAAATAAATATTTGCCAGAGTGACACGGATGCTGTGTCCCCATTCCCAGGGTTTGCTTTGGAGCCTGTGCTTGTTGGAGCACAGGGATCTCCAAGCTGAGGTGGGGGATGGGCCCATGGCCTGGCCCAGGCACCCCATGGAGCAGCTCCAGGGTGGGTGACCAGCCCCTCCAGCGCTGCCCCCAAAGCAGGCAGGAAACCTCCTGCTCCCCTTCCTGTGGGAGCAAAGGGGACTCCTGGGGTGAGAGCTGGGATCAGGCCACAGGGATGCAAAATCCCACTGGATGCCCCGAAGGCCATGACAGCCTTGGGAATTGCTGGAGGCAGGATCTGGACAGAAGGTTTTGGGGCTGTAGGTGCTGATGTTTAAGGCTTTGAACCTCCAAGCTCTCCCGGCTTTGCTTCCCACTGTGCACTGCATTAACCTGTGCCAACCCAGAGCCCAAAGGCCAGCGAGGGATCCTTGCCCTGCCCGGATTCCTGCTGCTGGCAGCGGGCACTGGCCCCTGACCCCACTCAGGGCACACGTGGAGTGGGCAGCACAGGCTGTGGTGGGGAGGGGCCGGGGGGCTTTGGTGTGAGGGTGCTGGTGCCGGGGTGCCCTGGGCCCCATGGGTGCAGGGTGTGGGAGCCGTGGGTGCTGCAGAGAGTGCCGGGGGAGGCGATGCTGGGAGGGGTAGGGGTGCGGGATCCCGGGGCTGCGGGATACAGGACTCGGGGGTGCGGGGGCTGGGCCCGGGGGTGCCCCCGAGCGCTCGTTAACCTCGGCCCAGCCTCCTCCTTAATTAGCTGCGGCCGANGGGCTCCCTCCCCGCGGAGGCGGCAGAGAAGGGAGCGCTGCCGGTCCCGGGGGTGCGGGCAGAGGCACCGGCAGCGGGGCTGGAGCCCGAGCCCGGGCGGAGCCGGCGGCGGGATGGGGCAGCGGAGGGGTCCGGCCGTGCTGCTCCTCGCCCTGGGTGAGGGGGTGTGTGGGCTGTCCGGGCGGCGGGCGATGNCGGCGTGGAAGGGGCCGGGACACCCCGGGGGGAGATGGGCTCCATCCCCAGAGGTGCCGCTGCTCACTTCGCCCCCGGTGCTCGCAGGGCACCTGGCCGGGATGCTGGCAGCGGGACCCGTCTGTGCCGACGCTTACCGGGGCCTCTCGGACTGCGTCCTCAAGCTGGGGGACAGCATGGCCACCTACGAGGAGGAGGAGGGCATCGAGCTGCAGGGGCTGCACCGAGTCTGCAGGTGAGCACAGTGCATGGCCATTGTGGCTTTCGGTGTTGCCCTTGTGTAAAGTCTTCTCCTCCAGCCTTCCTGGTCCTGTGCCTGCACATACACATGTGTTCCACACCTCCCTCTGGTTTCAGACGGACCTGGTGAGCTCCCTTCCTATGTTTGTCCATCCATCCATCTCCTGCTTGTCTCCCACTGGAGTTTGTCTCCCTGGTCAAGGAGCTCCAGCCCCTAGAACTTGTCCTGCCAGCCTCTGCCCACCTGCAGCTGGGAGGAGCAGGGCTGGTGGGACCTGACCTGCTCTGCACCTCAGGAAAGTCTCCCCTGGACCCCGGGTTTCAGGCAGTGATGTGCAAGTGGCTGCTCTGCCCTGGGACCCAGCACTGCCAGGAGCAGCCTGCACCCAGCCCCAGGTGGGTCCTGCTGCCCAAAGCCAGCCTTGTCCCTCCTGGCCCAGACCCTTCATCCTTCAGGCTTGGATTTGCCCAGCCCTGGTTTTCCTGAGTTTGTAGCAGTGCCCTGAGATGACGGTGTGGGGAGGATGTTAAGATGAGGTGGGTGATGAGGGGTGGTTTTGGGGAAAGAAGCAGCAAGGTGGAAGTGTTTGCAGAGATGGAGGCAGCCCTGTGTCCCCAGCACCGAGCTGTGGGGAGCGAACAGGAGTTACAACGAAATGCAGACAGCAGTGAAGGGAAAAGCCACAGGCTTGGGGGCAGTGGAAACCTGGCAGGGCAAGGCAGAGGACTGAGTGCCCTGGGATCAGGTTTTCCGAGCTGCTGGAAACCACCCCACAGGCCGTGACCTGCTCTGTACTCCCCCTTCTCCAGGAGACAGCCTGGCTCAGGATGAACAGTGTCTCTGGGACGTGCCCAAGGCTGGGTTGCAATGGGGCCTGCTCTGCTTTGGACAGCAATTGNGAGATGGGCTCCATCCCCAGAGGTGCCGCTGCTCACTTCGCCCCCGGTGCTCGCAGGGCACCTGGCCGGGATGCTGGCAGCGGGACCCGTCTGTGCCGACGCTTACCGGGGCCTCTCGGACTGCGTCCTCAAGCTGGGGGACAGCATGGCCACCTACGAGGAGGAGGAGGGCATCGAGCTGCAGGGGCTGCACCGAGTCTGCAGGTGAGCACAGTGCATGGCCATTGTGGCTTTCGGTGTTGCCCTTGTGTAAAGTCTTCTCCTCCAGCCTTCCTGGTCCTGTGCCTGCACATACACATGTGTTCCACACCTCCCTCTGGTTTCAGACGGACCTGGTGAGCTCCCTTCCTATGTTTGTCCATCCATCCATCTCCTGCTTGTCTCCCACTGGAGTTTGTCTCCCTGGTCAAGGAGCTCCAGCCCCTAGAACTTGTCCTGCCAGCCTCTGCCCACCTGCAGCTGGGAGGAGCAGGGCTGGTGGGACCTGACCTGCTCTGCACCTCAGGAAAGTCTCCCCTGGACCCCGGGTTTCAGGCAGTGATGTGCAAGTGGCTGCTCTGCCCTGGGACCCAGCACTGCCAGGAGCAGCCTGCACCCAGCCCCAGGTGGGTCCTGCTGCCCAAAGCCAGCCTTGTCCCTCCTGGCCCAGACCCTTCATCCTTCAGGCTTGGATTTGCCCAGCCCTGGTTTTCCTGAGTTTGTAGCAGTGCCCTGAGATGACGGTGTGGGGAGGATGTTAAGATGAGGTGGGTGATGAGGGGTGGTTTTGGGGAAAGAAGCAGCAAGGTGGAAGTGTTTGCAGAGATGGAGGCAGCCCTGTGTCCCCAGCACCGAGCTGTGGGGAGTGAATAGGAGTTACAACGAAATGCAGACAGCAGTGAAGGGAAAAGCCACAGGCTTGGGGGCAGTGGAAACCTGGCAGGGCAAGGCAGAGGACTGAGTGCCCTGGGATCAGGTTTTCCGAGCTGCTGGAAACCACCCCACAGGCCGTGACCTGCTCTGTACTCCCCCTTCTCCAGGAGACAGCCTGGCTCAGGATGAACAGTGTCTCTGGGACGTGCCCAAGGCTGGGTTGCAATGGGGCCTGCTCTGCTTTGGACAGCAATTGATACTTTTTTTGGTTTTGTTAAATGAGGCTTCTCAGTATGAAAACACACGTGAGCAGCAGCCCAGCCCGTGCTGCTGTTGACTGCTGGAGGAGCAATTCCTTTGCTGAAGCTTGTGTGAAATGTGCAAATTGAGGTTTTCTGACAGCTCTGGGGCACAAACCACTGCAGAACAGGTCCTGGGATCCTCCTTGCTCTGCATCTTTGGGGACATGCCAGCTTCTTTTCCTGGTCCTAATGCACTGCTAACCAGGCTTGCTGTGCCCAGAGGAGCAAGCTGATGATGTCTCTGCTTTCTGCCAGGTATTTCCAAATTATTTGCCTTTGACCCTCAGTCTTATCCACTGCTGTTTGCATTCTTGGTGCTGTGGTCCCCTCTCCAGGAGTGTGGGTGAGGGATGGACACAGAACCAGGAGCTGGTGGTGTCTCAGCTCTGTGTGTGGTGCTGCCCTAGAGCAGCAACTCACTTTGCCAGCAGTCTGCCTGAGCAGATGGGGGCTGTGAAGGGTGAAGCACTGGGAATTGCCATCCTGGCTGAAAGCAGATCCAGGCAGGAGCTGCCATCTCCCTTCACCTTCCTCCAACCTTCTCTTGCCTGAAGACATGGGCCAGGTTTAACTCTCACCTGGCAGAGCTGCCTTGTGCTGCTGCAGCTCAGGAGTGCCAGAGCTTGCCTGGGTTGGCACCAGGTTTTCTCATTATCTGGGGAAGTTTATTCTGCCACAGTGACTCTGTTTAATGATCTCTCCCACAGCTGGTGTTGTGATGTGAGCCTTGGTAGGACAAGCAAGCAGGGTGCTCTTGTTTGCCTGTGTGCACTGGGTGTCAGTGCCAGCACAGGGCACCCGCACAACACTGAGCTGTGCCCTTCCCTGGGCAGGGTCCCCTCTCATCCAGCTGGGCTGCAGCCCCTTCCCCAGGGCTGCCACGTGTGCCTGGTGTCCTGGCACACACAGGGAAGGTGAGAGAGCAATTGCTCCTGTCCTCCAGGCAGTGCCAGCTTGCAGGGGGCTGGAGGTGGTGCCCAGCCCCAGCCTATGTGGGACAGGACGGGAGGGTTGAGGGTGCCTGGGGTTGCAGGTTGCTCTGTGCTGGGGGCTGGCAGGGCCTGGAAAGCCCCCTGGGACTCGGGGTGCTGCCTGTGCTGGTCCCTGCTTTGTCCCAGTGTTGGGTGTCAGGGCATGCACTCCTTTGAAGATTTACTTTTCAGGTATAAGAAACTCTCTTTGAAAGAAGTCAGGGGGGAGATCAGTGGCAAGTGTGTCTCAGAGCATTATCTGTCCTATGGGGAAGTTTTAGCTCTGGAGAGGAACCATTTCCAGAGGTTCCCATGGCATTTGCTAAGACTTGAGCTCCTGCTGTTTTATTTCCTGAGTCCACACCTACAAAAGAGCCCCTGACTGTGGATTCAGCTGGGTTGGGACTTACAGATGTGCTCAGAAGGACACAGAACCTGCCAGGCCATGGGTGCCCTCCCTGTCAGAAAGCAGCACCTACAGCTGCCTTTGGTACAGAGTCTGGTTGTCCCTCACTCAGCAGCCAAAAAAACCCAGGGAGGAGAGCCTGTTCTGTGTGTTGGGATGGGTGGGGTGGTGTCATGGTGTCCCTCCTGGGGGAGTTTTCCTGGGGGCTGTGGTTTTCAGCCCTGCTTCTGCTGGGGCTTTTCCCTGCCTGGTTCTAGTCCAGAAGAATAAATAAAATCCAAGTTGCTGTCCACAGCAGAGGCAGGCAAAGGGGTCTTCAGTGAGCAGCTCCCAGATTATTCCTGCAGGACCATGGGTTATCTTTTCCTGTCTTGTTTTTTTTCCTCTGTTTTCCTCCCAAAAGCCTCTGTACACTGAACATCTACTCGCACAGGCAACACCCAGCAGATAAATGGAGATGACTCTAATGAGAACACAGTGAATAACTCCTCCTGCCCCTGCCCATACCTCAGTTAATGCTGCAATGCTCTGTGGGAGCTGTTGTCCTGCTCTGTGCTTTGTGCTCCCATTTGCCCTTGACTCCACTTGGAGAAAGCAATGAATGAGATGCGCTGGGCCTTTGTTTGCAGCCTGTGTGAGATACTCAGGGTGCTTGGTGATGAAGGGAAACATTTGTTGATGGAAAATAATGGATTTTATTGACTTCCAGAGACGGGGGGAAAAAAGAAGATTAAATAATCTCAGTGTTTTGAGGTTTGGAGTTTTAGCCAAGATGCTCTGGCAGATGGAGGGGATGAACAGTCTGGGCAACTTGCACAAAACACAGGGATTGTCCTGCTCAGAGGGCAGGATCAGGGCAAAGAGGCTGTGCCTGGCATCCAGCACTGCAGGAATGCAAAGGGACTGACAGTCTGGTGTCTCCCCTGGCTGCAGGTACTGGGATGAATTCCACACCTGTGCCCTGACGGCGCTCTGGGAATGCCAGAAGGAAGCAGCAGCCGTGTGGGAGATGCTGAGAAGGGAGTCCCGAAAAAACAGATTTCAAGGCAGCTTGTTCGACCTCTGCAGCCCCAGCATGGCCCAAAGCTCTGCCTGGACCCACATTCCCAATGTTTCCATCCTCAGTATCCCCCTCGTTGTCACTTGGGTGAACTTCTAAAACTGCAGCTCTGTGAGTATCCCAACAAAGGCAGTGGCAGTTTGTGCCGTGGCATCTGATTGTTTTTCCAAACCTGAGGAATATCCTGTGTGGAGCTCAGAGACTCTTGGCTCCATCCTGCACCTGTGGGACATGGGAGAGCTTGGCAGAACCTCCTGGGTGTTCCTGTTTGTCTGTAATTTGGAATAATGTCTGTTCACTTCTGCTTCAAGACACAGACACAGATGTGGCTGCCTGGAGAATTTGGGAGCTTACAGGTATGGAGCAGAGGATTAAGGGAAAAGTGATAGATTCTGGAAAAACGGCAAATGTTGGACTCTTTCCACTCTTCTATGGCTACTGGAAGGAAACCTGTTTATTTTGCTGACTCCTTCCACCAGATCAACTCTCCAGGTTTTGGATTTGGGCACTGAAAACAAGATGGGCATTTTTACCACCGTTCTGTGAGGTGCAAGGGGTGGTGTCTGTCCTGTCACAGGCAGAAGGGAGACCACCTGCCCTGTACTGGCCCTTTTGCTTTACGGACATGGTGAAACCCCTGCTAAGAATAATCACAGTTGCATGACTTGTCTTGCACACATCTGGATTCCTGAGTAACTCCTGTGTTATGTGTAAATTCCTTTTCTAAGGACATAGAGGACAAAAATATTTTGAGGGAGGGAGAGTGCCAAGATAGCAGGACAAAAGGGATTTATAGCAACTCCTGCTTTGAAGCTTTCCCCAAGGTACCTGTAAGCAGCTCTGTGGGTAGAAGTGTGTAATTCCAGAGTATTAAAGTGTGTTGTAGAGCCTACAGCATGGCAGACGTTGTTCGTCCTGGCTTTTGCTCAACAGCACAACTTCTTCTTTTGGAGTTCAGAATGTTGTTAAGTTTTGCAGCTTCAGTACAAACCTGGAAGTATTTGGAACACAGGGGTGTTTGTTTGCAAGTGATTTCTGAGTATGTCAGAGAAAACAATATTCCTGGGCAGCCCAAGGCAGTCTGTGTTTTAAGGATGCTGCTGGAGCTCTGTGCCCTCCTGGCTGCACAGGGCCATGGGAGCTGTAACTAGTGGGGGATGTGCTCTCCCATGTGAGCAGGGGACCCCTGCCAGCCCCACAGATCCCACCAGATGCATTCCAGGTGGTGGGCAAGCTTCTACAGCAAAGGATCTTTTTGCCAACAGTGGTGCTGGGTCATACTGCTCTCCTTTGGCACTCACGTGTTCTTCCTCTTACCTTCACTACCATCAACACTCTGCTCCTGCAGCAGCAGGAGGGAACAAATAAACCGAGGCATATTCCAAGAAATAAGTCAGGGGGGAGCAGCTGGTGTTCAGACAGTGCAACCTGACTTTCTGCAGGCAGTAGAGTTGTTACTTATGTACTCAGTACTGAGCAGCTGGGGCACAAACCCTTGGGGTGAGCGAAGGAGACAGGGGAAGCCAGAGCACGGCAAAACCTGGAGTGAACCACCCAGGTGCTTCATTCTTTATTCCCTCTTCCACCCCAACAGCAGTTTGTTGTTTGATCCTGCTCCCCCTGCCCTGTTATCTCCTGTCCTGCCTGTGGCTTGTAGCTGGGGAAAGCTGGAGCAGGTGGGTGTCACTTACAACCAAGGCTGGAGTATTTTGGATCCAAATCCTGTACTTGCTCTTCGTTTAGAACAGCTGTTCAATGCCTTCAGGATAACAAATAAGCACAGCCCCACAATATCCCACAACCCTTACCTTCTCTTTGATTTTGGAGTTCCTCTCTGTTAAAACTTTCTGCTCCAAAACAGCTTTGAGGAAAGGGAAGGTAAAATTCTCAGATCTCCAAGTTTTCTTTTTGCAAAACCACAGATGCAAATGGCTGGCTGACACTGCCACTGTCTTTGAGAAGAGCAGGTGTTGGGACATATCTTCCCTGGAAGCAAATCTCTGAACTATTGCCCATAAAAAAACCCAAAGATTCATTAAGAAACAAAGACCATCTGTCACTGACCTGTATGGAGCAGCAGATTTTTTTTTAAAGCCAAAGGTGCTTCTAAATCTGACTTGAAAGCATGTGAGAGAAAATTATGTCTCACAGTATGGGAGTGATGAGTTTCCTCAATCAGTATGTCATTTTTAGCAGAACTTCCTCTATGACTAGGACAATTACAGTAGAATTCCTTTTCAAAAAAGTGATATCCATATTCTGTCCCCCTGGGCAGTCAGCAGCCTTTCAGAGAGCATTTCTGACCCTACAGCACACATCCTGCTGAGGCAATGCAGCTCCTGGGATGTCCTGCAGCCTCAGGGTGAAATCCACATTTGTCAAGGATTCTTCTCCTGGCCTTGCTCTGAGTCTCTCCAGATGCAAAGTACCCAGATTTCACCCCCCAAGGGAGGCTGCTGAAGCAGTTACAGCATATCTTGTGCATTCAAAAAGAAAGGGTAAGTGTTCCTTGGTCCAAAGTCTTCATCTCTTCTTGCAGGGGAACAAAGGTAGTTCTGTTAATGTGGGCTCACAGCAACTCTGGGATCAGCTGGAAGAATGTGGCTTTCCCTCCATGGTCTCTATAATTAGTTTTTAGCTCCCACCTGCCCTAAGACCAGCCCTGAAGAAACAGAGTTCACAGTGT
The DNA here is from genome assembly GCA_013397135.1 of Pachyramphus minor. NCBI lineage: Eukaryota > Metazoa > Chordata > Aves > Passeriformes > Tyrannidae > Pachyramphus > Pachyramphus minor. The sequence continues at coordinate 68,059 of VYXB01003347.1, read as the reverse complement.
GCTTTGGTGTGGTGTTAAGCCTTGAGGTAAACCTGCAAACTTTCCCTGTCCCTGCAGGACTGGGATGTTCTTTCTCAAGAACAGCAACAAAAAGCAGGAGAGGACCAAATGACCCTGAGGGAGTCTTAAAAGATGACTAAGGACATGCCAGAGCTTGTCATGCCAAGGCAGAAGTGCCCTCTGCTCCCCCCCATCCCAACTGCAGGCAAACTCCTGCTCCTCCTTTCCCAGGGAGATAGTGGCACCTACTGGAGACCAGTTTACAGCCACGCTGAGGTGACTGGGAGGAAGGCAAGTATCCTTGTGTCTGAGAACTGAGCAGATGTTGAGAAGGGATAGACATTTACAGTGTCTGAGTGTGAGAGCAGGGATTGAAATACAGCTCAGTTCCCCAGGAACAAAAGTCAAAAGAGCAGCTTTAAGAAGTTTATCAACTTCTTTATCTTCACATCATCCCACCACTTTTCAACAAGCTGAAGTAGCAAGTAACTTCTGCAAGTTAACACTTACAAATATTAATGTACAAAGGGAAATTACTGCAGCAAGATGCTGCACAGGAGAAGAATCTGTCTTTAGACCTGTCTTGGTCCCTGTTTGGGACTGCACAAACTGGTCACCCCTCAGTGGAATCCAGGAAGGATGTGTGTCTCCTTGCTTGGGCTGTGGGATCTGCAGGAACCACTCTGCTCTGGCCCCTCAGCAGTAATTGGGTGTCTCTGTCTGGTGAAGCTTATTTGAAGTGTCTCTAAATAAAGGATCATCCTGTTATTTCGAGAAACAACAGCATTCTCTTATTTAACATCACCTCTACCAAACCAGATCTGTTGCTAGAATTCTGAAGCCTGGCAGGAACACCCAGACAAGTGGGAAGAGCAGCAGGTGGCTCCAGGACATCTCCAGCCCTCAGGATGAACATGGAGACACCCTGGACTGCTGGCACTCCTCCTGAAGTGGGACTATGCCAGCTGAGTTCCCAAGACAGCACTCACTGATGCTCCTGTCAGAGCAGAGGTATGCAATGTTTATTGTAGGAAATGTTATGTGCCCCAGACAGTGGGCACCTCACAGCCAGGGGTTCTCTGGCTGCCTCCTTCTGTTGCCATGATACAAACACTCGTGGTACTCCGTGGAGTGCTCAGCTTCCCAGGAGAGCCATAACACACTCACAGCAACAGCATGTTTTTATTATTACAAAAGATTTCTTCAGCAAACTGCCGTCTGTCACCTCTGTGTATCAAACATGGAAACAGCAAACAAACCCATCTAACGTTATAGGTTATTTAGTGTCTCAGCTGGTGATTCAGGTAAGTACAACTATTTTCCTTTTCCCCATCCGTTCACTTCCTTGACTCCTTTCCCAGAGCCCAGATCAGTCACAGACTGGAAGCAGCAGCTCTCAGCCCCACTGCTCACCGTGCCAGCTGCTGTAAGAAGAGCTGACCACTGTGTTCCCCACACAGGGCACTCCCCCATCGTTCAATTCCAAATGCTCCTCGGGCACCAAGTTTTGCTACCTGGCTTTCAACAGTCTCTTGAGTGAAGAGTTTGAGGTCACACTCTCCGTACAGTCATTAATGCTTCGTGTTAACAAAATAAACATCTGCTCCTCCCCTGCTGCCAGCTGATGCCAGAGGAGATGCTCACACTCATGCAGCCACCGAGGTCCAAAAGGAAAAAAAAAATCAATAACAAAGTCTCAACAGACCTGCTGTGCTTCTTCAGGGATGGTTCTGAGGCATGTCAGATGCACTTGTGCTGGAAACAACGGCACTAACGCAGCGTGTTCGTGGCCAGAGCGAGTCTATACGTTGGACTTGGGGGCGGAGTTGAGGGGGATCTCCCGCAGCTCTATCCTCATGCACAGGTACTCCCCGATGGCTGCCATCAGCGCCGTGCACACCACGTGCACCAGCCACCACGTCAGCGTCCAGGGGAAGCGGGAATTGTAGATCCAGCAGCCCAGGAGGTGGAAGAAGTGGACCGTGACGGTGAAATCCAGGCACTGCTTCCCGCGGCGGATGAAGTACAGCAAGGCCAGGGCGCTGCAGAAGGAAAGACAAAAGAGGTGAATGAGCTGGGCTGGGCCCATGGGAAAGGGGGTGCAGCAAGAGCTGTCAGCAGGGCTGGTTATTTAGTGGTTTTAAAACTTCTTCAAATGTTTTAAGAACAGGTTGGTTTTGACCTCTCTCCCGGCCGCTGCAGCGAGACTTATATTCTTACAGCTTTTTAATTACATGATGGCAGGGAAAGCAGATTTTAGTGCAAAAAACAGGCAGGAATTTTTAAACTACCTCCCCCAGTAATCTCTGTGCAGTGGCGAAATTCATGAATCTTTACAGATCAGTGTTTGCTGAGACCCATTAATTCTAACTTTCAGTAAAATCTCATTCCCAGCTGGGAAATTGAGGCAGTGCAGTGAAATGACTTTTCCAGGTTCTAGAAAGCCAGGAATCAGCAGTTCCCAACTGCCCTCAGCAGACATGCTCAACCAGGCACAGGGATTTTGGGAGATGTTTTGAGAGAGGCAGGACATCACACTGAATTCTCTTATGGTTCAATGTTAAGGAAGGACAAGACGCAGGTGCTCCAGCTGGCTGCACACTTACCAGGTGAGTGCATTGAGGATGAAAGCCATCATGGAGAGCCTCCCCGGCGGGGTTGAGAAGCCTAAAATCTACATGGGACTATTAGTAGGAACCCGCGGCACAAATCGCAGCCCAAACTCTGCTCCTGTGGCCCAGCCACATCAGCACAGCCCCACACGGATCAGGAACTACACCAGGAGCCTGGGCAGCTCTGTCTGGGGGTACCTATGGGAAAGGGAAAAGTCTGGTTCTATGCTGAGGGGAACCTCTTAAACCAGGTGAGGGGGTAGGGGGTGTCCCTAGTGGTGTTACCTATATGGCCAGGGGCAGTTGTCTTTATACTGGGGGTACCTATACAGGGTGTTTGTCCACATAACGGGGTATCCCCTATACAGTGAGGTGCTGTCTCTACACAGGGGTACCAACCTATACAGGGTGTCTGTCTCTATATGGGGTACTGTCACTAACCCAGGGCACATCGAGGGCACCCCCTACTCAAAGGCAGGGCTCTACTCTGCGGGCACCTCCACAGACAGCGGGTCTGTGTGCTGGGGGGCAGCTACACGGGGCTGGGGGACCTCTGCCCCCACACCGGGATGTTCCCTGGGCGGGGGGCTCTCCCTACCACTGGGAATACCCACACTGGGAGCGGGGTCTGACTCCCCCAGCACAGCCGCCCCCTCTCCGCCGCCCCGGAGGCCTGTGTGCCCACGGCGGCTTCC
>VYXB01003347.1:18568-56410 GCA_013397135.1 Pachyramphus minor | reverse complement strand
CCGGTGCCGGCGGGTGGGTGACCCGCGGGTCTCGGGCCCCGCTCGCCAGCGGCCTGAGAGCCGATGCCACCGCTGCCCCTGCCCCGGGGGAGGGGAGGGGGCAGGATGGGTGGCCGGCGATAGGGCAGTTCCCGTTCCTCCCCCGGTTCTCCTGGCTCGCACGCTGCCCCTTCCGTCCGATGCCAGAGCAGCGCGGTCCCGGCCGTGTCCCGGGCCGTGCCCCGCTGCCCCCGCGGCTGTGCCGCTCCTCACGTCTCCCCTGCTCCCGGTGCTCAGGGCTGGTGGGGTTAGAGCGGGACGGGGGTACCTGGTGGAAGCGAACTGCTCTCCAGTGCAGCTTTGATCTCCAACTGCTGCTCGTGGACTTAAGTCCTTTAATCCCTCTTTTATTGTGAATATGTGGTGTATTGGATGCGTTACAGGACCTGGATAGGCTTTCCAGCCTTTTTCCCGCTTGGTTGTGGCCGTGCCTGTGGTTTTTCAGTCTGTATCAAACCTTCCTCACTTTCGCATGGGAATGAAAAATGATGCATTACCATGGAGGGTTTAAGAATCTCTTAAGTATATAATGAGGTGAAACATTTCGGATGCTTCAAGCTGGCACGTGTGGGGTCTTCGTGGTGAAGCAGAGATTTTGAGATTCTGACTTCCCCGCTGTTTGTTTGTTTTTGTGTGTGTCCATCTTGCAATCAGGGCAGATTCCTCTGCTGGTCTGAAAAAAGCTGCTGAGATTAAGGTAACTGTAGGAGATCGGGGATTCTTAAAACTAGATTTAATCACCCACCTTGGTTTGCTTTGGACTGAAGGCTGGGTGGGCAGATCTGAACTGATAAGACTGTCCTGCTTTGTAACAGGGGCGCAGGGTTGGGGGGTTGCTGATTGTAGAGTAGGAAACTCCCATAGAGAGCATCTGTAGTAATTGCCAGCTACTCTGCTAAAACCAACCAGCCCAAATCCACTTTACTCTAATCTGGTGTCTTTATCCCTGCTATTAAGCACGTGAATCGGTCGTTTGGGAACTGGCCCAAACTAGTAGGGCAGACCTTTGGGGCAGACAGCATCTGGAAGTTGCACTGACCATGTTTGGTATGAAATGCAACTTGGTGTCCCTGGGGACTGGACTGGTCTGGTCTGCAAGCATCGGATTTCTGCAAAGACAACAAATTTTGCACAGATGTGTTCTGTAAATCCTTATATAGAACTTGTACGGAGTATTTGTCTGTATCTTTTAAGCTACCTAAGATGGAGTGTGTGCTTGAGAAGTAACACTGCCCTACTATAAAGCCTTATCCAAACAAATTGTTTGGGTTACAGGCTGCCGGGGAGGAGACGAGGATGACACACGGTTTGGGAGAGTTCTGCTGGCACTCCTCCCATATTATTTTTTTTTTAATAGCACCGCTAAAACGTGCAGGGCTGCACAGCATGTGGCTCTTGGTTTTTCTGTGCGGGCAGGGTGAAGACAGGTAGCTGTTTCTTAACAAGACCGGGATTGTATTTCTTGTGCTTATGTAAGAGTGTGGATTTTGAGAGTGATTCGGTGCTTGAATATTTCCCCAAGCCTGTACAAACAGAAATTGCCTTGGCTCCCTTCCCTTTGCATGGCTTTCTGGTGTAAATGGGATTTCTCCGTGTGAAGCAATCCTGGGATGTGTAAGAGGGTGGGGAATATTACCGAAGTGTGACGTTTGTGCTCCTGCTGTGGGTGGGTGGGTTGTGTTAAAACAGCCCCGCAGCTTTGTGTGAGAACATCCCCCTCTTCCCCGTGGGGCAGGGGGAGCTTGGAGCTGATGCCTGATGTCACCAGGTGGTCCCCAGCCCGCTCTGGTTGAGTGCCCTGGAAGGCAAAGGCTGTGTGGGCAGGGTGCTCCCCTCTGCTGTGCAAGGATGGTGTTCCTGCAGAAGATGCTTTAGGGGGGATGGACAGAAAGCCACCAGTGCAGCCAAGATGTGGGATCAGTGGAGTTGACAGAGGACTTGTGGTCTGCCTTTCTGAGCAGAGTAGCATTGTTGAGCTCTCCCTGTGCTTTTAGCATCTAAAAGTGCCCCTGGCAACAAGGAGGAAAGTCAGGGTTATTCCCTCTGCTGCAGGCTTGGGCTCTGCTCACTTTGGGCTGCAAAAGGGCCGAGTGCCCTGAGCTCTGCAGGGCTGTAGCAGTGCTAATGGGCTGCAAGCTTACTGCAGTTGTTTCACCTCTGTGCCTTGAACTATGCAGAAAAAGTCTCCATGCAGCACCACATCATGTTTGTGGATCCCCAGCAGCACAGATGAGCACAAATCCAACCCAGAAGCTGCTGGCAGAGGATTGCTCTAGGGGGAAGGGGGAGGCTTTGTGCTGTTAGTGGGCTCTGTTTGCTGGTTTAAAGCAATCATGCTCGGAGGCCTCCTGATTGGCAAAGCTGGTGTCTTGTTGATGATAGCTGTGTTTGGAAAGTAGTGCAGCATTATTAATGTTAAAACCGGTTTGGCTTGTCCTGCTGCCATTGATCCCCGAGGCCTGTTCTTTCTGCTCTTTGCCCAGTTTCTCATCTGTCCCTCCCAATCAAATCAAGACATTGCTATCTGCACGTTTTACTTTATTTTTTTACCTGGACTTGGCAAGCTCACATTTAGAGCAAAAACCTTGCTTTGCTTCAGCCTCCTTAAAACAGGGTGTTTTTATGTGGTGTTTAAAGCAATGTTCCTTAGCCCTGAAGGGCAAGGAGCCCATGACTTCTGGTAGACAAACCTAGAGATGTGTGTTGGGACGAAATGCCTGTAACATGTAGGAAGAAATAACCTCTCTAGCACCTTGTACCTTGTCAAACTGCACGCCCAGTTCGTGGGGTGGGAGTTCAGGGCTGCATGGTCCCTCTGGGGCTCAGAGCCTTGTCCACACTAGATGTGGAGGTTCCCAGGGGTGGGAATAGTCACCCCTGCAGTGCCTGGGGCACAGTCAGGGAAAGGGAGCTGCTGCCCAGTTCTCATCTGTCCCAAGTGCTGCCAGCTCCGATGCTGGAAAGCACTTTCCTGTGGTTCAGTTTTCCGAACAGCTTACGCAAGAGGCACATAGGGGCTGAACTTGGTACTTTTCAGACTCCAGATACCAGAGGTTCATTTGCTCTGGGAAGTTAAGGCTGCTCTGAAGCCAATGTGATTGCTCTCTTTCCTGCCTCTCCCATTGCTGTCTCCCAAGGCTTTGGCACTTCGAGGTCTTGCAGAGGCCTGTATCCAGTCCAGCAACAGGGAAAATGTTTTTCTATGTGTTTTCGCCTCTCCCTTCCCCTCCAAGCCTCTGTTAATGCCATTGCTATTGCCTTGAGCTGCTTGAATGGTTGGGGTGGGGAGGCCATTTGCTGCTCTCAAATGCCTGAAATGGAGCCTAATGTGACCGTGCCATGGCTTTCCTGTGGTGTCATACTGTCCCACTTCCACCACAGGCTGGAAGCTGCCAACTTGACTTTCCAGGTGACGATGGAGGGGAGGGACACTGGCTGGCTGCTCAGCATGTGGACTTCAGCACAGCTCCTGCAGCTACTTCTCCCTTCCCTCTGACTCCTGGTGCTGGTAAATACTCTGTTAGACATACCCAGGCTGCTTCAATCCCCTTGGCTCTAAGTTACCACTAGGTTGTATAACATTTTGTGTGTGTTGTTGTCCTTCAAATGAACAGATTGATGTTCTAAAAGACAAACATTTTTTAAAATTAGTAATACTAACTGTACCTGTAAGAGTGGCATAACTGTGGTTCCATGGTCTGCAATGTAAATTACTTGGGTTGACTTGTAAAATTACTTGATTAAGTTATCTTGGCTCTCTGATCCCACAGAACTCCCCAGCTATCACTTTGGCTAGACAAAAGGAGCATCCATCCTTCAAAACACTTCCTAGCTCTTGAGTTAACATTTATCCTCTTGAGCCTGCTCTTAGATCTCACAGCTGCATTCTCCCCCTTCACTCGGTACAGCCTGTTCCTTTATGCCCTGTAACAACAGCCGGGTTGTGCTGCTTTTGCAGCCTCAAACTGGAAGCTGATGCAGTTGAAACTACAAAACCAAGGGGACAAACCCTGCACATGCCTGAGCTCTGGGCTGCTGTTGGGGAGCATGTGTGGCTGTTTGTTTGAGACTCGCTGGAATGCAAATGCTTGAGATTAAGGATTCAAATGATTTGCACTAGAATGAGACTCTTGTGATGAGACTGGGCTTGGTGGCTCTGAATAGACAGGGCAGCCTAGTTAAAGAGTTTAACTTGTAATAAGCCACTGCTCTGAGTGGCTCCTACATTCATGAGCTGCTAGGGCTGCACTTCTAGGTTAAGTTCAGGCTTTTATTTTTTTGTCTTTAAGCGTGTGCCTGAATGTTTGTCCAGTGAATGCTGCTGGTCAGAGCACCAGCTCTGCCATGACTTGCAGCAGTCGTGCTCTGACTCAGGTTTCTGGCACTTGTGTGGCATCACAGCTCCCTTAGACACTGCTGTCACCCTCTGAGTAACAGCCTGGCCCCTTACCCAAAGCAGTGACTCAGACTTCCGAGGCTCTGCAGTGCAGAGGTGGATCTCTTCTTATGGGGTTAGAAAAGGGGTGACAGGCAGAACTAGGGCTTCTGCTTGGCACACAGTCTGTGCTGCCCTTGGCACCAGGCGCCTTCTCCACTGCCTCCTGTTTAATCTGGTTGTGGCTGTGGTGGGCAGAAAAGCTGTCGGGCTCTGACATGTGACTGTTCCAGTAGCTGAGCTGGTGTTGGCAAAGGCACATCAGAAAATGTCCCTGTCTTGAGCAGCCGTGACTTGCTCTGGCAGTTCGGTGGTTCCTTCACTTCCAGGCAGAAACAGGAGCTCCATGGGAGAGAGGAAAGCAGTGGTGTTAGCCAAAGTGAGTGAAAGTGTTCAAAGCAAGCTAAAGGAGCAGAAAGCCTCAAAAGAGGGGGTTAAATACTTAATCCCGAATCTGGAGAAAATGTCAGCGTAGGAGGGGAAAACATGCAAGATGTAGCTGTGTCCCTTTCAGTTTCTGAAGACTGACTGACTTGAAAAGTATGCTTCTTGTAAAAGTCTTATTTTTGCTGGAAATATGCACTCTTGTCAGTTTTATCCTTAAATCCTTTGAGGCTGAGAATCTGCTTATAAGATGCCAAGAGCCTGTTGTTAGACAAATTATTGGGATAACTTAAAAATCAAAGCAGTTAATTAAAATCTCAAGGAGACACTCCTTGGGGCAGGAAGGAGCCTGGGAGACCCATAGCACTGTTACCCAAGCAGCTGGTGTTATGTCAAGCAAAACCACGGCTGCTTCTTGCTTAAACAAATTGTGTTGTGTCAGGGATGGCAAAGCCTGCCATGGGAAGGATTTCTCTCTTCTGATGTTGCTCTGCCTTAGCTGCTGTAGGGGAAAAGGTGTCTGCACTGTGATTCCTCTAAAGCTGTGCTGCTGTCACACTTGAATACGAAGCGATGTGCCCTTGGCCCGCTTACCTTGCTGTGAGGCTCACGCTGCCTCCTGCCCTTTAGCTGCTGTTATCGTCCAACTGTAGCAGTAAAAAGCAATGCTAACGTGCATTAATGACTGTGAAAGTGCCTTGGACTTGCACTGAAGTGGCTTGCACAGTGCAGTAGCCAGAAATCCCTGTGCAGAAGGTGAGGTGACTGAGGGGGGTATGGCTGGAAGGAGAGCAGCTGGTGTGGTGGGGTGCTGCTGTGCCGGCCTGGAGAAGAGTGGGACACACAGGTGGAGGGACAGATCCTGGGCAACGTGGTGCTAGGAGGGTGGCAGAAGCCTCTTTAATGTCCCCCTTTAAAAACAGAGAAGTTTCTACTCTCCTCCAAATGGAAATACAGTCCTTAGTGATGTCAGGAGCTTTTGCTTGGAAGACTCTGTTCCCCAGCGAGGTAAATATTTATTGCAAATCCACAGTGTGCAGTGGAGCAGAGTCTGGAGCCAGGATCTTGCAGGAGACTGTTTATGTGCGGGCTGTTCTTGGCGCTAATTCCAAATTTCCTGAGGCTGAGTATGAGGAGCAGGTCCTGCGTGTTGGTTACTCAGACTTGCTAGTCCAGCCGAGCGTGGGCTTTGCAGCGCCAGGGAAGGAGTGACCAAACAATGGCTGTGTCCCTCTGCTCCTGGCTGTGACAAAGTGGGTACAGAGACATGGTCAGGGAGGGCTGGAAACCTGCTGCCAGCTGCTTACCCCCTGCTCAAAGAGACGAGGAAGCCTTACTGGGAGTTCAGAGCCCATTGAGAGAGGAGAAATACCCCTGGGAGTGACAGGTTTCCTGAAGTACAGCTGCATTATCCCCAATAGCACACGCTGTGTCTGCTGCTTTCTGGGCCCAAGCCAAGGCAACTTCTGCACAAGTAGGGAACGTCTTTGTTAAAAAACAAACAAACAAAAAACCCCAACCCCAAACTCCAGGCATTGAAAACCCAGCCTCTGCTGCTGCAGCTAGCTAGGAAAATCCCTGCTGTTGAAATGTTTGTTTGTATCAGTGCTCACACGGGTATGGCTGATAGTGGAGTGCTGCTGCTACGCTGTCTCGAGTGCTTTTGTGCCAATAACTTCCTCTGCTGCAGTTCTTCGCTGGCACCTTTGCCAGCAGAGCAGCATAACCGTGCTGGCAGAGCTCAGCTGCCTGGGCTAAGCCTAAATCTTTGGGCTACTACTTCTGATTAGATTAAAATGGATCGTGGGAGGGGAAGCATTTGTAGGGCGCAGCGTTGGGAATCTTGACTGTACAAACAAGCTGAGATTAGCTGCATGGTGAGCCAGATAGGAAGGGCACCCTTTGAAGTTGGGTGTCTGCCTGGCTTAATTTTGCTAACACACTGGCATGAGGGAGCATAAAGATCCCAAAAAGGCACATCATGCATTTCTTGCCAAGTGGAAATTCTGCTTGTGTACATGTTCGGGGAAATATTGGGGTGTAGCTGTATTCTAGGAAAGGGCAGTGAGGGCAGGTCTCTTCCTGGTGTCAGTGTGATGTATGAAATATCCCAAGCCTGAAGCATCAGCATGAAAAATCATCCTTCTTGGAAAAGCTGCTTTGCTGGGGCCTTTATATCCTTTTTTCCTTCCACAGACAAGGATGCAGTAGAAGCCTCTATTATGGAGTAGAGCAACTCAGAATGAGTTGTGAGCTGGAAAAACTGAATTCCTTTTTTCTTTTTTTTACCTTGAATGGATTTCTCCAACTTCTGAGCTGAGCCCAGGGCAGTGAAGTGTATGAATTGCCTATGATTAGGTTTGTAAATACCATAAAAAAATATAATCTCTTTATGAACTAGGTGTGTATCACTGCCTGTGACCAGGAGAACCCTTCAGGGGCGTGGAATCCTGCCACAGTTGTTTTCCTCTGAAGTCACATGAGAGCTCCTGCTTTTTCCTCCTGTAGTTTTCCTCTGAACTATTATCTCTATTTGCTTCAGGGCAAGTGATGGACACACAGCCATCTGCAACTGCCTGCTGAGCTTTATCTCCTCTAGCTGGATGGGAAGCAGTCATCTCCTTCCCGCTCTGGTTTTGGAGCCGGGCATGGAGTGTTTAGAGCAGCTATTTTGCCACCATTGCAGTAAACAGATCCCAGCATGTGCCTGTCTGGCAAAAGACTCAATCTTTATGGCTTTGCTGGTGGCTGATAATCAGGGAAAAGCAGTTAAACAAGAGTTCATTCCTTGGTGATCTCTCCGTCCTCCCCTGGTCCGGAGGGAGCGGGCTGTGTGTGTAAGCAAGTGCACAGCGGTTCAAAGGTAACTGAGGCTTGGCTGTGTGAGCACAGGGAAGCCTATTTTGAGCAAGCAGAGCCCGGGAGGATTCATCCCTGGTGCAGGGGAGGCACCCGTGACAGCGAGTGGCTCTGCAGAGCCCGGGATTACAGTGTAATTGTCACGGGGATTAGGGCTCCGCGGCCGCATGAGCCCCCAGGAGAGCTGCTTGTGGCCACACGGCTTAAAGAATCACAGGGGAATGGGGGCAAGGGGGGAGCAGCCGGGCTGGGCTGGGGCAGTGCTGGACCTGCCTTCTCCTCTGCACGTGGGCTGTGCAGGGTGAGCACACGGGCTGGGTATGTGCCTGCAGGGAGATGGATACCTGGTTGGACAGGGACTGGGCAGGCTTCTCCGAAGTCACCTTGAACGAGTGATGCTTTTACCAGCCAGGCAGTTCTCCAGCCTGCATGTTGCTCCTGCTCTGTCTTATTAGGCAAACCTCTGCTCCCTGACTGTCTGTGTGCCTCTTAGCAAAGAGGGGAAAAAATACATTATTTTTTGAGTTATGCTCAGTAACAACGAGTGTGCAGTAAGTGCTGTGGGTACTGGAGATGCCTGCAAGCTGTGGTCAATACTTCAGTCTCTGGTTTCTCCCTTAGTCCTCAGGGGTGTCTTGGATTTACCTTTGTGGCTCAGTGCTGTGGGAGTGCTGGTAGTGGCTGTCAGAGAGGAGATGGGCAAGGCTGGCTGTGGCTCTGCTCTAGGACTGCTTGGAAAGGGTTGAGCAAAGGTAGTATTTAACCATGTCTGGAAGCCTCAGGTGATCCTGTCATGCAACTAAATACAAACATGTGCCTGGATGGGAGATGTTTAACTTTTGTCCTTTGGCACAAAGGCCAATGCAAGCCATGTGTGCTGAGAGTTTTGTGGGACAGATTGACCAGAAATGAGTGGTAAAATGATACCTCCAGGCATGGGCACAAGAAGCTGGGAGAAGTGGATTTTTTTTTTTTTTTTGGACTTTTTTTACTGTGGCTGATGTGTTGAAGGAGTTAGGTGTGACCTAGAACAAAATATTGATATTTGCTTTGCTCTCAGGACTAACATGACTTTTGTATGTTTATTTTTTTTCCCCCTAAACAGAGCTGGAGCACAGAGGGAGTGAAGGGTATTTTGGGGGAATGTATAGACCCTTTCTTTACTAGTCTAACAGGAGCTGTTGCTGAAAGCACTTGTCACTTCTAATAAAGTTTTTAGTGTGTATTCAGATGGGAAGATAGAGCTGTCTTTGCCTGTTGTCTCACTGCACACCTCCCTCCCATGGAGATCAGCTTTATTTGGCTGTTTCACACAGCTTTGAGCTGCCCAGTTTCCAGTGCTTGTGAGACTCTTCTGCCTTCCTGCTTCTGGGGGGGGTGAGCTCACTCCCAACCCCTGCTCCTTTGCACGTTTGCTGTGAGCCTTAAAACCTGCCTGGTTTGTGGGCTCCTGCCAGAGCTCGGTGGAAGAGAACTGTATGGAAATCCCCTCTCTTGGGCTGGGTGGTTTACAGGGCTTTGCATCCCGGCACTGGGATTCTGTGCACTTTGGTCGGTGGTGCAGGACAGCAGGAGGGCCCAGGGTGGAGGCTTTGCAAATGATCTCTTAATAACCATGTTCTGAGGCTGGGCCACCCAGGCAGCTGCTGGTGTTGTCCAGGAGCCCTTGCTGGTTGTGCATTGTGGTGGCATGAGGTGACATCTGTCCATGGCAGCACAGGTCTGGGAAAGATACTTCGTGTAGCCCTGCTTGCTGAAGTGAAATGATGTGATCTTAGAGCTGTCCCAGAGTACAGAGCACCTGAGAAGCCCTGGGAGCAGCTTGCACCTGCCTGTCCCTGCAGGCTACAAAGAGTTAACAGGTCTGTGCCTCTGCCCCCTCTCCTGCCACCTCCTGGGCTGGCCCAGCTCCATGTACTTTTGTCTAGGAAAGGTTGACTTTCACCTTGCTCTTGTTTACTCCTGGATTTGTGTACACAGTGCTGGGGAGGGAGACCAGAAGCAAGCATTGGGTCTCCATGCCAAAATAATAAACTTGATAAAGAGCTCCGTGCGTTGTGGATGCCCCAGTCCCTGCAGGTCTGACTCCCTTTGCTGGCTGTGACCCTTCAAAGGAGCTTTTAATGAACTCAGTGTTTGATCAGAGACAAGGGCCAGCTGTAAAAGCCAGTTCCATGTCTGGAAAACTTTGTCTCTGCCCCAAAACATCATTTGGGTTTTTTTGAAAGGGTTTGCAAAGGCTGTGGTGAGGACACGTGGGCTGGGAAAGGTGAGCTGCCTGGGTTTGTTATTTCCCAGAACTCGCCAGCGGCTGGGGAAATTCACACAGTGCACACAAACTTCGCTTGCTGCCTCAATAAATAGATGCTCTTGCTTTGAGAGGAGGTGAAGGGTATCCTGGGGCTGTAAGGGAAGGACCCAGGAGCATGAAATGGAGCGAGGTGGGCTAGGAATGGAGCACAGCAGGGCTGCCTGGGGTGCTGGGGGTGTGATTCCTGTGCCTCCACTGAGCAGACAGTGTCTGGCTTCATCCAGTAGTACAGCCTGCCTTGGGCTCAAACGTGAGATCTGTGCCCAGCTTTTCCAGGAATGATGCTCATAGTTCACATGCCTCACGTGCTGGTTGCCTGGCATGAAATCAATTTATTTATTTACTTATTTATTTATTTATTGCCACTGGCAGGCAGGCAAAGCTTCTGCTCCCCAGCACACTGATTAATCTCCCGTGGTGCTTACTGGGGATAAAGCTGCTTAACATGAGGAAGAAATCTGGAACTAGACTCCTGCAGGAAAGGTTGATTTCTGTGCAGACCCCTCCTAGAGAGGAGTATATTAATAGTAGGACTTGACTTCAGCTGCCAGGGTGAGGTGCAGCTGTGCAGCCACCCAGTCCGACTCTCCCAGCAAGTCCCTGGCCTGGCTCCAGTCCTGGGACAACAGGTGGTGGAAAGCAGACTCTGAGCAGCGCTGCTGTCCTTCTCTAGCTGGCAATTGCAGAAGGTGTTAAGCTGAATGTGGCCAGAGATGACTTGGCAAGGGCTGACCATCATCCTGTGGCAGTCTCATAGCTCTTTCCTCTTGGCTGCAGCCTGCAAGCCCACAGGAAGTACGGCCGCCTTCCACAGTGCCCCTTCAAGTAGCAGAGCTGTAGGGAGGACTGTATGCTCTTGGAAAGGGCTGTGCTTTTATTAAGCAAAGAACTCCAGGGAGCTCTTTATGTGGCACTTGGGAAGCCTGCAGCCCCTGCTTGTAAGTCTGAGAGTGCCTGTGTGCCCTTTCACAGGTGTGTATGTGAGGAATGTACCTGCTCCAGACCTGCCCTTCAAGCATCACATGCCAGCATTAACTCTTCCCAGGCTGCCCGTGCCCCAGCTCCCAGTTAGGGCCTGCTTCCTTAGAAGTACATGCCTTAAAACCTGGAGGATAATTATGGAGGTGCCCAGCAGCCCTCTGACTTCCCTGGCAGATGAATCTGGAACGTGAGGCTCACTGCCCACAGGACAAGTTTCCTGTACCGTTTAAGAAGCTCTTGTGGCTTCCAGGAACTTCCCCGTCCTTGCTCAAGAGGATGATGAAGAGTGAGTTCAGGGAATGCTCCCATATAATCTTATTTATGCTTGTGAGTCAGTAATTTCCTTATGTCCTGTGCTGGTAAACAGTGCCTGTCCTGATTTCAGTAGGGTGTTCTGGTAGCCAGGCCTGGTGTGTTCCACAGCGTGGACTAATGGCTGTGGCTGTCTGCCCCCCCTCTGCTCCTGGCTGGGCTGGGCTGATATGGCCACTGGGCTGTCTGACCACCCCGAAGGACTAAACCTGGCTTTTATTGAGCTGCCCTTGCTTGGACACTGCAGGCCATGACTCATGGTGAAGTACAGGGTGAGCTGGCAGTGGGGTGTGACTCGGCACAGCACTTTTTGCCAACATCAATCTGCCCAGTGCAGCAGGCAGATCATACAGATCTGCAGCAAACGTGCTCCCCAGCCCCGGTGCCCTAGATCGGGAATTGAGCTCTTCCTGCCAGGAAGAAGTGGCCAGGAGCTGCCCTGGGAACAGCTACTGCATGCTGGCAGCAGTTTCCATTGCAGGGCTGGCTTTGGCTGGTTTTTGAATATCTTGAAATGAATTTCCTTTGGAGCAAGTGATCCCTAACGTTAGGAATGCCTGGTCAGGAATGCCTGGTTCCAGGCTGGGAGAGGACTTCCAGGCTGACCTTCCTGTCAGCCCCTTTCCCGACACCTAGTGCCAGGTTTGGCGTAGCAGAGATGGTTCTGGGAGGAGAACTGCCCTCAGCATTTCATGTCCTCTGGGGTATTCATCTGGTTATTGTGCAGCAGAGTTGCTGGGGAGACCCAAAATGCCTCAATAAGCAAAGGAAAAGCACAACTAGTGCCCCTGCTCCTGGTGCAAAATGAGAAACATCTTGGCCTGGCCACAAAGCCTTGTCTGTGTCAGCAAACCCAGCGTGCAAATGTGCTGAGGGGTGAGGGAATGGGGCTGGAATCAGGGCTGGGGCTGTGGGCAGAGGAAGCTGACACGTGGCTTGTGGCTGATTGTTGGCCTTGGCTTGTGAGATCGATAGCGGATGTAATTCATCAGTCTTGTCACTGCTGGGCTGTGGGATGGGCCACACCTGACCAGGAGCAGGAGGGCTGATCCCAGCAGCAACCCCTGTCCCCAGTCTCTGATCCTCCTCACCCCTCTGAGGCTGTAGCTCATGGTAAGCCTGTACACTGAGGGGAAAAAACCCCTGGATGTGCTGGACTGGAGTAAAGAGAGGTTTTAAAAATGCTCTCCTGGGTAGGTAAAACCTTTGTAAAGACATCTCAGTCTTCCCAGGTGTTCTGTGAGGACAGAGTGAAAGAATGTTAGCAGCTTAGCCCCCAGCTATGGGACCCATCCATCTGCCTTAGGGGAAGGGGTTGAATCCCCTCCACCGGGATGATTTCATGGCTGTGGAAGCACCTGGAATCTGTGGGCTGGTGTTGAGCAACCCCAGAGCTCATACCTTCAGTACCCTCACTGGGGCTGGCCCCAGGGCTGGAGGGTGAGGAGAAATAGTTCTGGGAAGTTGCATAACCTTGGCCAGGGCAGGAGGTTTGTGCTTGTGGCTCTTTGAAAGTCCCAAGTGCAAATGAGCTTTGGTGTGCAAATTGCCATTGTGGCCAAGCAGCTGATATCTGGGAGGCTCTCCAGCTTTTGTGCTGTAGCTGCACTCCTTGGGCCTTTGGATCCTGGACATATTTTACAGGCTTGTTTGTTTACATGCTTTTTAAGAGGTGAGGCAGGGGAAGCTCTTCCTTCAGGCGAGTCATTACTGATAGTGAGTGCTCTTGAACGTCACACTGTGTTGCACTGCAGTTCAGCTGAACTGACAGACCAGTTCTTAAGCCTTGGGTGATAAAATGGGTTTGTCAATACAAGAAGCCAGGAATTGCCTTGGTTGTGAGGCTTTGGTGTTATGCAAAAAACTGACCTGTAGGTGACAGGCTTTTTCCCCAGGAGTAGCAAATCCTTCCAAGGTATTGCTTTTCCAAATGCCTTTGCTACAAACTCCTGACCAAGATCCTGTTGTGCTGTTTTCACCCTGTGTATTTAGGTGAACTTCTTGAATCTGTAGTGCTCAGGAAATTCCCCTCCCAGGCTGGCTCTCACTTCTGTTCTGAGAAATTCTAGGGGAATTCAGCTATTTTCAGGCTGATAAAGATAATGCTTTTGGTGGAGAGGAAGTTCAGCATTTAATGTTTTTCTGTTGGAAGTGACGTGCTCAGCACAGGCTCTGAACATTCTGTGAAATGCTTCTGAGGAGTTGCCTGATATTTAACACTTTTCCATGCCCCTTTGCAGGTGAGAGAAACTGAGACCATGGATGCTGGATGGCTTGACTACCCTGCCTCTGGGGACTTGCCAGATGATGAAGACATCGGTGAATTCAGGCCTGACTTAACTTCTGATGGGTTGGATATAGATGAGTCATCTGGGTCTGGAGGTGAGTAGGGAAGGGGGGAAGTGGATCTCCCTCAGCTGATGCTGTGACATTTCTGTAGCACCAGACCATGAGTGATGGGCTAAGTGCACAGCCAGAGCTCCAGAGGAACCACAGTGTCAAGTGGAGATGAGAGAGCCTTGTGAATTGTAGTCACTCAGATGAGAGCAGTGAAAGTGGCTGTGCTGTGATGTTGAATCACTTGGGGAGGACAGATGGAGCGTAGCCAAGCTTGTCTTGCTGCAAGTGAAAAGGCATTGGACTGGCTGGATCTCTTTCCTGTTGAACTCCAGAGAACTGCTGGGAAACTAAAAAAAAACAAAATCAATTGTTGAGGCAGTATTAAAAGGCTTAGAGTTAATATCTCATCTGAGGCCAAACAAGGTAAAGGACTAACTGGTGTTCAAGTGAACTCTCGGTGACATGCAAAGCTCCCTGCCCAAACCAGTTTCTGTAGCTCTGTGTCCCTATATGTGAGCATTTGTTCTCTAGAGGTAAAAGAACAAGTGCTGAAATGGGTGGCTGACATGTTTGGGCAGATCTGGAGGGTTGGTGAATGATCCTTCAGGGATGGGCTGTGGGAGCAATGCCCTCCATTGGCATTACCTTAGTGAACTGTGGCAGATCTGCTCTGAGGGGCCAATGGATCCAGCTGAAGACCCCTCCCATGAGAGGTGTTGGCTTCAAGATTACATCTCATGGGCTTGTGCAGTTGAAGTCATTAATGATAAAAGGACTAGCAGATAAGAGGGAGTTGTAGAGGACAAGAGTTCTAGTTTGTCTGCAGGTGCTGGTATTATGGGAAGTGTGAATTCTGGGAAAATGGCATGTAATGAGAACAAAACTTAGTCCTCTCTATTTTATTTTACCCCCTCTGCAGACTACTCAGACTCTGAAGAAGGCATATATCTGCCCACCATGGATACTCCTCTGGTAGGTATTGCCCCTGTGTGTTTTTAAGCAGTGTGTGGCTCCTTTGGTCTGTCTGTAAAACTTCCTGAACACCCTCCCCTCTGCAAGACGTGTCCTGAGGACGAATCCACCTGCAGGAACAGGAACAGTGTACTCATAATGCACTGAGCAAACTTTCTATGCCCTGCACACCCTCCTGGTTTCAGCTGTAGGTAGGCTGGGTGCTGCTTGCTGAAGGGTGTGGTTTGTCTGTGTTCTCTAGATATCTGACAACTCTATCCCTGGAGATACTGGGAGAAAGATAGAAGGTGAGAAGAAAAACACAATGGTGGACAATGAAATCATTCCAGACAAAGCTGTACCTGTCGAAGAGAACCTGTCCAACAAGATCTCCATGGCAAGCACAGCCAACAGCAGCATCTTTGAAAGAACAGAAGTCCTTACAGGTAATATTCCACCTTCTCCTGATAAATCATAAATACTGAAAATCCAAATGCCTTCTGTTGTTCGCTGTTTCTCTGGGGAGCAGCTCCCTGCTGACAAGGGGAATGAGTTTCATTGCCTCTGTGACTACCTGTAGCAGGGTCACTTCTGCTTTCTACTCCTTAAACAACAGCAGAGGCTGCTGCTTGCCTTGCTGGGGTAACCAGCTTGTTTTTCAGCCTGCCAGCTGACTGTTGGCTTAAGTCATGTGGCAGCTGCTCTGCACCCAGATATTGCCTCAACAAGAGGCGTTTCTGGCCATAAACCAGTGACATCATAGACTTTCATATCAAATACAGGCATGTTCCTTCTAACCTCTGCCCAAGTCCTGCCTCTTCTGAGCCTTGTCAGGAGCCAGGCAACCCCTCCAAGGGATTTGGATGCCTGGCCAGCTGTAGGAATCTGAGTACTGATGTCTAGAGCACAACCAAGAGACTGGCTCCTCCTCAGCAAGGGGGAAAGGCCTTGTGTCTCTGGCACACTGCTGCTTCAAGCACGTGGCCTGATGGTCCAGGTCCAATCCTTGGCACATTGTGTCGATCCACAGCCATCCTTCCAGCTGGAGAAGAGACTGGAGGAGTGGCTTGCAAAGCCATCTAGCAAAGAAGCTGCCTTAGTGCAGGTGTCACACCAAAGGATAAACCAGCCAGGTGTTGTGGCCACCCTTGGTGTGAGCAGAGAGGAAATCTTGGTGGTTTTTAGTGGGTTTGTGGGTATTGCTTTTTGGGGTAATGGTTTTGGGTTTTTTTTTGAAGGGGAGTGGTGTTGGTAGTTGGATGTTGCTGATGAAATGGAGTATAGAGTCCCCAGGGTGTGCTCACACAGGGGGTTAACAAAGCATTCAGACTGGAGCTGTACCATTTTCCTGTGGGTCGTGGTGGGGCTCTTTCTGGTGGATTTTTTTTTAGTTTTGTCTCCATGCAGGGAGGATATCTTCTTGTCAGCATTTCTTCCTTGGACTAAACTGGAAGATTAACCAGTTTGTGCTAATGTGGAACATGTGAATATTCTGTGGGTGGTTGGATTGGAAGCAGGCTCTGGCCTTTCCCAGTAACATCTGCTGTTGCTGGAAGTGCCAGCACATATGGGGACAGGCACATGGACACTGACTCTGGAGGCAGTTCTGGGGGCTGGTACTCTTGAAGCAGAGTTTGAGATGTAGCTGACTTATTCCATGCTCTTTTTCCTCCCCAGCCCTCATTGCAGGAGGAGCAGTGGGCCTCCTGTTTGCCATCTTCCTGATCCTCCTCTTGGTCTATCGCATGAAGAAAAAGGATGAGGGCAGTTACGACCTGGGGAAGAAACCCATCTACAAGAAAGCCCCCACAAATGAGTTCTATGCTTAAAGCTCAGTGCCCATCAGGGGACAAACAAACTGTATGGAAACACTGTGCCCTCAGATGAGATGTGCTGAACAAATGCTCTTTTTGGATTGAATTTCAAAGTGACTTTGAGAGGAAAAAAAAAAAAAGAAACAAACTTCCTTCGTGACCCTTCCCATCCTGCTCAGCTAACAAGGGCCCAATGAAATACAAAGAGTCTGAAAAAAGAAAAAAACCTCAGTGTATTTTTTTTTTTTCCTAAGCTAGTGTAAAAAGAATAAAGATGCCAAATTTTCTGCTTGGTTTTATAGAGGGTATATAAACACAAACCAGACTGTATGGAAGCAAACACCATGTGTTTGCATCCAGAGTGCTGTGCTGGGATTGGCTGCTTCTATAGAAGATGGCTTTTTTTTTTTTTATAAATCTTGCTACTAGATGTCTTGCAGCAGGCTGTTGATGTGAAGCATTTTTGTGGAGAACTATTTATGAACCTCTTCTTACACTACAGATAATGTTGCCTTATCAGGGAATAAAAGGCCCACAGGGGCTCAAAATCCCTGAATGCCATAAAGGGCCTATGGGAATGTCTTCCCCAGGAGACTTCTGTCTCTTCCTGTTGGCCCCAGGCAAGGGTCCTTAGTCCTTGAAATCAGGACAGCCAGTTGTGTTTGGCTATGGTGACACCCTTTCCTTGCCTTCAGTCTCTTACCTTTTTTAAAGGATTGCTTGTAGGATTTTTTTATAACAAAATTTTAAAGAAAATAGCCTAATGTTTATATAAAGTTTGTAGAAATTGTTTTGAAATAATAAAAAAAAAATTCTACTTTTTTAATTTCCTCAGATTTATTTTTTCAATCCCTTTGTGTTTCCTTTGGCCGGGCATTTGTCTAGAGATGCTGTTTTATATGATTCATATTCTGAACTGAAGCAGAGTTAGCTACAGTGTGTTACAGGTTTCTTCTAGTTCTATAGCAGCTACTGTAGAGGGTAAAGATATTTATGGTTTTCTCATAACTTTTTTTTAGAATTTTTTTGGTTTTAAATAGAATTATTTATAGTTTCTGAAATGGCTGCTTTCTCATTTGGTAACTCTTATGCTTGTTATGTAAAACACTAATATAATGAGTCTCTGTGAAAACTATTTAAGCTTTATTCTGTGAATTTCAGCTATAAATTCAAGGCAATAACTTCTGTATGCAAAGTTGGATGCGTAATATGATTGAAGTAGGGAAAAGACAAGAGTATTTCTAGGCTGTAATATATTACAATCAGTCCTATAGAGCTATATATTATATATTTTACTGAGAAATATACAGTTAACAGTGAGAAGGCTGGAGTTAGTTCTTCAGCAGCCTTACAGTGTGTAAGAGGCTTTTGATCTTGTTTGTGCTGCTGTTTGTCCACGTCTTGTGTAAAGCACGAGAGGCTCGGGAAGGGAGCTGGGAGCAGCCACAGCTCCTGGCTGTGCCTGGAAGAGGCTGGGGTTGGTGATGTGCTGGGTTTGGCCCTCAAGAGTCAGGGCAGGGTTTGATCCTCGATAATCAGAGCAGAGATCCCCCCCTGGGTTTGCTCTTGGAAGCAGGCATTGGAAGCTTGCACTATGGAGGTCATAACTTAGTGTCTGGGGGGAGGCTGTGTGGGAGAGTCCCCTGTGGTGCTGTGCCAAGTCCTGCCTCTGGTGGAGGGCTGGATCTGGCAGCTGAGCTCTGCCTGGGCAGCATCTCCCACCTGGGAGCACTGAGTTTTTAGAGGTGCAAACTGAAGCCCCTGCCATGGGTCTTCCTTAACAAAATACCCTGTACATGGATGGCTCCTACCTCCGCTGAGAGCTGGATTGGACCAATCCCCCCAGTGCTTCCAGAGCAAAGGGTGATGTGTGTGTCCAATGCCTCTGTGTCAGGAAGGTCTTACAGAGCTATGTGTGAGTCATGTCCCCTGCAGCTCGGAGGCTGATGTGATTTAAAACAAAAATCAGAGCAGGAGTCCCCAAACTGAGTGCCTGGGTAGGCAGCACGAAACAAGGTGGATGCAAAGGCTGTTCAGAAGTCTCGTGGCTCCTGAAGCCTCTTTACTGAAGCTTTGCAGTGCAGGCTTGAGGCCAGAACCAGAGAGGCTGTAGAAAAAAGTTCAACCCCCTCCTGGGGCGAGGCAGGCAAGGTGGGAACACAGGGAAGTGTGTGCTGGGACATGGGTGGGAGAGGAGAGCTCCTCTGGCTGACTCACTCACTTGGTCCCAGTACAAGTGTGTTCGGGGAAACTGTGGGCTCTGGGAGGCTCTCAAAGCTGCACAGAGGTCACTGGAGGTTGGGCAGGAGAGGGAGGACTGTGCTGCCTGTGGACAGCACTACCAGGAAGGCAGGAGCCTTGTCCGCTTCTCGGGATACTTAGATTCTCTTGTGTAATTGCTCTTGGGGTTTTTCCACTGTTACTGATTTTTATTTTTTTTTTCCCCCTCAAATAAATGGTACTTTCTAAAACTGGCTTTTTGGACTGTTTCTGATCTGAAATTTCTTTTGGGAGCTGGATAAGTGGGAGCTCGTGTTTGTGTAACTCCTTGGTTTACCAAGAAGGGAGGCACACTGGGACCTGGCTCGGTGGCTGCAGCTCAAAGGGGCTTTGTCAGCAGCTCCAGAGCTGCCTCCAGTGTCTGACCCACGAGTGACTCCCACTGCCCCTGGGCTTCTCCAGGCAAGTAAAGCAGAGGCAGCCCAGAACCCTGAGGTGAGTCTGTCCTGTCTCTGGTTTTGTGATGGCACTTTGAGAGGGCTGTCCCCTTGCAGCCAGAAGGGACAGAGGGAGGTAGAGAGGCCTGTGCCTGTCCTCTGGTGGCAGGAACCACATGTCTGTGCCCTCAGACAGGAGAACAATGCGTTGGGGGTCTTGCTCCACCAAGTTTCAAGCCAACCCTGTTGAACCAATGTAGGCCTTCAAGTGGGGGCAGAGCTGTTCTGCTTGCCTGGGATCAGCTGCTCTGGGAGTAAAACAGCTGCTCTTTTAAGTAAGATGTGGAGGAAGCTGCTGTTTGTCCAGGCCCCTCTGCTTCTCCAGCTTGGTGTTCTCAAGGGACAGGACCAGTGTCCCTCCCCAGGCAGGTGGGAGAGGGGGGGCTGTGCAGGGAGCAGGGCTGCTCGCTGGGAACAGTGCTGAGGCTCCTCACAACTGCTGTATTTAAATGGATTATCATCATTGAGAAAATCTAATTCCCTTCTGCCTGGTGGGAATTCCTGCTCCAGGTGGTTTGGCTTAGCAGGGATGAAGGAAACAAACTGGGACTAGCACCCAGGCTGTCTCAGGGGTGAGGAAGTAGCATGTGCTTGTTGCCTGCTCTGTCATCAGTGTGCTCTCAGTGGCCCTCTGAGAGTGTGATCCAGCACCAGGAAAAGCAGAGCCATGTGTTCCCAGGGCCCTCCTGTGCTCCTGGGAGCTGTTTGTCAGCGCACTGCTGACGTGCTCTGCGATCTTCCAGTTCTTGTTCCTCGTGTGGCTGTGACAGGTTCTTGGATGTGCTGCTTGGAACAACCTGTGGTTGTCTTTTTTTGCTTTCCTCCTCCCCTTTCTTTCTCTCCCGGGCTTCGTCTCTGCGTTGCAAGAATCCCGTGTACTTTCCAAAACCGCCCCCAGTGTAAAAGTGCCTTGTTTTTGCAAAGCAGTCTGGACAGGGAGTCTGCAAATCCCTGGAGCACAGGACTGGCTGCCTGCCTGTCCTTGCAAGGCCCCAGCTCCTGGGATGGGTTTGTCACCATTCCCTCTGTGTGCCCTCCCTGGCCATCCTGCCTGTACCTGGTGTATCCTGAGAAGCACTAATGCCTTGTGCATTCCTGGTCTTCATCTCTGACCTAAGAGATGACACTCAGTTGTTTTTCTTCTTAGTGCTGCTCTGGTTTTATAAGCAAAACCTTGAGGATCTGCATCACCAGGCTTGGAAATAGCTGGAACCCTCCCAGGTACTGATGTGATGGAGTGCCCAGGGGCAGGTCAGCCCTTCCCAAATGCTCCCTGGCTGGAGGAGCCTCAGGTAGCTGGAAAATGGGGTGTAACCTTTCAGCTCCTCCTTCACTACCCTCCGTCCCATCTTGCTTGGTGCCCGCTGTGCTGCAGGTGCTAATGCCCAAAACTCTGGTGTCTTTTTTGGGGGGCAAGCCTGTCACCTGTACCAAAGTGGCTCCTTGAGGGTCGTGTTTCATAGAATCACAAAATGGTTTGAGGTGGGACCCTAAAGGTCATCTTCTACCCTCCGTGCCCTGGGCAGGGACACCTTCCACCAGCCCGTCCAAGCTGGCCTTGGACACTTCCAAGGGCAGCAGTAACTTCTTCTTCCCCGAACACGGGGCCGTCCCCCGGCTCCTCCCGGCCCGTTCCCTGCTCTCCGCGTGTCTGCTTCCCCCTCCCGGGCACAGCCGGCACCGCACACGGGACCGCCCGGGCTCTGCCCCTCTTCCCCCTCTGCTGAATGCCAAATTTGCCTTTTTTTTTTTTCTTTTTTTCCTCATATGTTTTGGCTTTTCCCATTTTTTTTTCTTTTCCCTCTTTTCCCCTCCTCGCCCAGCCTTTTTTTCTTTTTGTTCACTCTACTTCCTCCCTGTTCTACCCCTCGCCCCTTTTGCCCCGTGGAGTTTGGCAAGGGCAGGGATGGACGAGAGGGGGGATGTCCCCGTGGCTCTGCCCAGCCGGGCTGGGGGGAGGGTTTGGGGTGCTGGGGGTGTTCTCAGTGCCCAGTACACCACCTCACCTGCAGGCACTGCCCTTACTACTGCAGTGCTGCCCTGCCAGCCCTGGGCAGGGGCAAGGCTTGGTGTTTTGCCCAGTACTGGAGGGAAGACACACGGTTTTCAGTCAGGGGGTGGTTATTTTGGGGAAGCAGGGGGTGCAGGAGGTGCTCTGCTGCTCCCAGCGCATGGAAGGGAACAATGGGGCCACTGTGCAGCTGAACGCCCTGGCCCCTGTCAGAAAGGTCCAGTGAGGGGTTTTCAGCACGTTTCTATTCCCCTGCTCAGGTATAATTACACAGGGGAACAAAGAGCCCTTCAAACCCACCCGTTCCCCCAGCACAGCCCGGAGGCTCTGGGCACACACACGTGTCGGCTCTCAGTGGGGTGTGAGGGGACAGGAGCCACAAAGGCAGCCCAGAGGGGCTGGTGACACTGGGTAGGGGCATGGGGACAAACCCTGAGTGCATCTCTAGCTTTCCTGGGAGCCATGGCTGGAGTGCAGGCTCCTCTCCCAGAGTCACACTCTTGGTGTGCCCCCAAGGCAGAAACCAAAGAGCAAATCTCACCCCATCTCTCAGCAGCAATCCTGCTCTGCTGTTTATTTAGCCATATGCTGGAGAGGGTTTGATGAAGTGCCTTTTCTTCTGCCTCTGGCCAGGCCTGATGCAGAGGTGAGGGGCACCAGTGGGAGAGTTGAGGCTTCACCCCTAAGCTGTTCCAGCCCAAACTGGCTGGGTCAGGAGGCTGGATTGAAAAGGGTGTGGGGCAGGGGGTGTTTGCAGCCAGGGTGCTGGCATAGTCCATGCATGGCACTGCAGGATATTCCCTGCTGCCCACGGTGCCCTGGGCAAAGCCAGGATCCTGCTGAGCCCCACAGCCCTGGAACTGTGGACAAGCACCAGGGCTGCTGCTCAACTCCTCCACTGGCAGCTCCACCAACCCCAGTACTCACTGGGCTCATGGGGAGGGATCTATGCCCAGTCCTTTCCTTCTCGGTGCTGATCCATAACTGCCTGCCTGGTTTGCACCCTAATTACTGCAGCAGTGTATGGAAATCAGGCCTGTGTTTTTTTTAAGCCCAGTTGTTTATTTAAACTGTTTAAAATGCTACTTTCCCTCCCTAGTGAATTCTGAGAAAACTATCCACGTGTTTCTTTTGAGAGCAGGATGAAAGCAGATTGCCAGCTCCCTCCATCCCTCCCCCCCTCCTGGCTGGGATCCTCAGACCCCTCAGCAGTGCTGCAGCAGGGGGTTGGCCAGAGGGAGCTGTGTCCAGTACTGACTCTGCAGCCCTAACCTGGTCACCAAGGCCCAGGTTCAGCCTTGGGGCAGTGGTGCAGCCTGAGGGGACAGTGCTGGCCCCTGGGCTTGGTCCTTCCCTGAGCTGCAGGGAGTCTGGAGCTTGCCAGGAATGAGCTTGTTTTCAACTTGTTTTTAGGAAAAAAACCCACAGAAAAAAAGGAAACCTAACTTTCCACAGGCTTTTTGGCTGTGTGGGCAGGGCTGAGTGCCCAGGACTGTGGGCACAGAAGCATGGCAATCTTTGCCCCTGAACAGCCTCTCTCAGGACAGGGGCTAATAATATCTGCTCCTGGCACTGCTGGTGACTGGGCACCCATGGGTGTCTCCAGCTCACTCTGTCCTTAATGATACTTGGGTTTCTTTTAAGGACTGGCCAGTGGGGCCTCATGCCTGAGCAGTTCCTGATGCACTGGAAGCCTCTTGAACAGGTAATTGTAATTCCTCAGCAACCCAACTCGGCTTATTTTGGCCCCAGCATAGTTTTGCATCCTGACGCCCAGCTGGGTAATTTATAGCTCTGTCAGAAAAAGGATAAAGTCAGCACAGGGTTTCTGGCACTGCCCAAACCTGCAGCCCTGGGTGCTGCATTCCCTCTGCTGGGCAGAGCAGCATCCCCACGTTCCCCGTTCCAGAGGGCTGGGAATAAAGACACCCAGAGCAGCGTGGGCTGTGGCAGGATGGGTGCAGGTGGTGTGATGAGTGTGGCAGTGCTCAGCGGGCTGGGGGCTGGTGCTGGGGGCTGTAGATCGCAGGCTGTGATGTGTGTGCTGGGGCTGGGGCCGGGGCTGGGCTCACTAGATGGCAGCAGCTTCTTCCAAACGGGCAGCTCAGTGTCACACAGCCCGGGCAGCGAGGGACACAGAGCCAGAACGGGCTCCGTGTCCCTCTGGGATGGTGTGTTATGGAGGGAAAGCCAGGCTTTTATTGTCTTCTGGATGTTTTTGGAGGTAACTCTCACTGCCAGGACCTGAAGTGGCTCCTTGGTGGGATGGGGCTCTGGGAAGCCCCAGCTACACCCTGTGTACTGGGAGCAGGGGGTCCCCATTGCCTTCAAGCCTCACCATCACCTGGGGATGCTTGTGCAGCACCGTACCTGCACATAATGGAAGTTATCCTGAGCATCCCTAAAGCATTTGATGCTTTTCCTAAATCCCCAGTTCTTGCAGGGGTGCAAAGGTTTTTGTCATACTTGATTTTATACCCGTGTTTCTGGCTGCTGTGGGGACAGGGAAAGGCTCCATGTACAATTCAGGAGCACAGGCAAGAGCTGCCAGACGGGCTCTGCAGGCAGCCCAGCTCACCAGAGCCAGGGGGACTTCCTGAACACATGCTGGACTGTTCAGGATCCATCAGGGGCAGGCGCTGCCGACTCGCAAGTGAGAACAGGGAAGCGGCTGGCGCCTGTCCGAGACATTTGTGTTAATCAGTGATTATGCAAATAAACAGCTCTGCCACGCGATGTGGAGCATATGTTCCCCGTGGCAGGCAAGTGTCTCCTCCAGGAGCTGCAAAGCTCCTCGTTTCCATTGTGGGACCTGCCGTGAAAAGCAGATTAAAGGCAGCCCTTGGCTGGTGGGGGAAGGCAGGAGCCCCTCGAGTCCCCTCCTGCCGCCGCCTCTCCCCTTTCCCCATGTGGCTTGAATTACTGCGGCCGTTTGCTTAATCCATCAGGCTTCAAGAATGAGCTGTCGGTGCTTTCTTGGCCTCTCCAGCTAAGCACTGTGCTGTAAACATAACAAGGCAGGCTTGTTCCAAGCCCTTGAAGTCAACAGGCAGTGCTCTTCCTGCCCTTTGGGTCCAAGCTGCTGCTAAATATAGCTGAGGGTGCTTTCCATTCATAAAATGTGAATTATGCCCTGGCCTCTGAGGGAGGGGAGCAGGCTGAGGAGCCCGTGGGCTCCAGACACTCCTGTGTGGGATGCAGGCAGTAACCAAAAGGTTTGGCCTCATCCTTTCAGAGCCCTCCAGCTCTTCCAGTAAATGGGGAGGAAATGCTTTCAGGGGAGATATGGGGGATCCTTGTTTGGGTTGACTGAAGTGTTTTCTTGTATCTCACCCTCAGTTACATTAGGGCTGGGGTTGGATTTGCTGGGGAGGTGAGTGCAGGGGTCAGTAAGAGTGGGGTGGCCCAAGCAGCAGCCACACAGGGGAAGCCCCTGCTGCCCCCACACCTGTATAAGATACTCAAGCATTTGACAGGAACATGGTCTTGTACCACTGCTCCCAGATCTTAATGAGCACACTGGGACTTGCCACCTGCTCGAGGGACTTGCTTCCTTTTAAACCCCTGTGCATCTTCACATAGTTACCCTTCCTCTGTCCTCCAGCCCTTTCCTCCACCAGTCCTTGGCTGTTGGCATGTGCTGTAATATTCTCCCAGAGTTTTTTCACTGCAGCTCCAGATGTACAGAGGTCTGTCTGCCAACAGCTTTTCTGCCCTCTGTGAGGTTCCTGTTTTGGGGAAGAAGAAACCCCATGTCCTGGTGGAGTTGAAGGAGGTGCTGTCCCTCAGGAAGCCCTGGCTTAGGACCCTGGAGACCCAAGCTCTTGTGTTCCCATGGGAGCCAGGGCCACGCACAAGCTGCAGAGGGAGGAGGCCAGGACTCCAGGAGTCACTGAACACGTCCCTGCTGGGTGGTGTGAGGCCACCTGTCCCCTGCAGTCCCAAATTCAGCATCTGCAGGCACAGTGTGCCAGGGGGTGCACACAGGGAGCCTGAGGATGGACTGCATTCGTGTCAGTGCTGCATCTGCAATGTGCTGGATCACACAGAACACGCAGGTAAGCGGGGTGATCATCTGGGGATGCCCCTGTGAGCCTCCTGGGCTGCTGTGGGTCATGGGTGCTGTGCTTCCCCCACTCCCCTGCCCTGAGTTGAACACCACTGTGGGTCTGGCAGTTGGGCTGTTTCAAACCCCAGCTCAGGACTGCCAGACCAGTGGGTTTCCAGGTACACCATGGGCCTCTGGATGCCACAGAGATCTAAAGGCTAAATAAAGCTGGAAGACCCACTCTGCATAACATCTGGGTCTGGCTCCAAGAAACCTGGCTGCTTTTTATGGCATCTAGATCAGCAGTTTCCTCCTGATGCCAGCACTGCATTTCTGTGTGTGTCTAACTGTGTAAAACAACAGAGCTTGGTAGAGCCACGCCAGCGAGGGAGGAGCTGGGTTTCACAGGTTTTTTTTTTCTCTTTTTCCCTTTTCCTTCTTAAATAACCCCATTTGGGCCTCCAGTAAAAAAACCAAAACATCTGGTACTGGGTATTCAGCTGCTGGGAAGTAGCTCCTCATTATGAAAAGCACAGCAGCGATGCAGGGATTCCTGGTATGGATCAGTAACACTTAAGGTCGTGTTTGTGCATTGTCCCTGCCCCTCCTGGTCTTTGAATATATGGACTGAGGACACTGAGGGAGTTGTGGTGCTCTGTGCCAGTATGGAGGTAAATCATGCAGGTTAGTAAAGAAGCAATTGCATCAGTAAAGAGTCCTTCAAGCCTGATTTATTGATGCTCTCATGTGAGATCTCAGCAGGGTGAGACGCTGCTGTGGCAAAGAGACAAGTCAGTGAATCACAGGAACAGGTGATGAGTGGGGAGGACCCTTTGGCAGGGCCACCCCAAGCCTAGGATGGGACATCCTGGCAGGGCTCAGGGCCTCTCCCCAAGCCCCTGGACAGGGTGCCCCAAGAGGGCTCAGGGCTGTTCCCCTTCCCTGGGCCAGCAGTGAGGCCAAGCCTCTGCCCACCCAGCTTGCTAGCTCTGCATGAAGAGGTGGAAGTTGGTCCTGGTGAACTCCTGATGGATGCTGTCAAGTAATTTGTCTGAGTCCTGGGGGACATCTGAGAGGACCTGCCGCCCTGGGACACAGCTCTGCTCCGGGGTGTAGGTGAATGTGAATGAGCTGGAGTAGATGAGGCCATCATCCCTGATCAGCAGGAGCGGGACAGTGAGGGGGTATCGCAGCCACCTCCAGTCACTGCCGAAGGCAGAGATGTCAGGGACAACACACACGAGGGACTTGGGGCTCCTGGGAACAGTGCAGGAGAGGAAAATGTGCATTAACCAAGGAGGGTCCCATGCAGGAGCAGTGAGCAGCAAGCCAGCACTTCTCCACCCTGGAGCTCAGTGTGAAGCCTCCGGCCAGTTTCCTCTCTCCTCCCCAGGCTTTCATTCCTCTCTGCCAGGGTTGCTTGGTTGTTTGCAGCTCCCTGAGGTCCCTGCCGTTCCCCACCCACTACTGCCCCCCGACTGCACCCAGGGCAGAGAGCAGACACCAGACTTGTCCCCTCCTCTCCTTGTGATGCTTGTGTTTGGTCCCACAGGACGGGCAGTGCAGGTGCCCCATCACCAAGGTCTGCAGACACGTCCCTCCCAGAGCTGCCCAGTGCAGCCCAAACCTGGCTGCTGTTCCCTGCCTGCTCCCTGGCCCCCTCAGCCATGTTACCTGTACATGGTCTCTGCTTCCACATCTCCAAACCAGACCTTGAGGTGTGCATGGAAATACTCCCCCTGCACCTCCAGCATGGCCACGTCCCCGCCGCCCGTGAGCTGTGGTGGGCAGAGTGTGTGTCAGTGTGTTATGTGCTGGAATGTGCCACACTCCTTCTCCCACAGAATGCTCTGCCTGCACATCCCAACCCCACTGGGGCATTCCCGGGTAGTCTGACAGCATCCCAAAGATGGGAGATGCCAAGCACAGGGGCAAGGGCTCAGGAGCAGGAGCCACTACACAGGCAGGTGACAGAGAGCAGGGGCAGCATGTGGCTGTGCCCACCTGCAGGGCAGCGATGAGGGGCACAGGGCTGACGGGCTCGTGGACACAGGCCAGGCTCTCACTGAAGGTGTATTCCACTGTCTCCGTGCTGATGATGGTCCAGCACGAGCCGTCGTTCAGCAGCTCCCGGTTGGATTCCTTCGGGCAGGGAGATGCCTGCAGAGAGTCCCAAACACCCTGCAGTGTGGACAGCAGGGGACTGGGAGGCCTGGTCTCTGCCCCCAGTGTCTCAGTTCCAGCAAGTGACTGCTTCGCTCACTGGGACATGGGGATAGTGATGCCTCTGCAAAGACCTCAGTGACGATGTCCCCACCAAAGCAGGCAGATGGCTTTGCAGTGATTCTGACCCTAATTTGGATGCAAGACCCTCCCAGTGACATGTTCCCCTGCCAGAAGCAACACAGCGAAGCTTGGAAAGCACCCCAGGGGTCCTCACCCATCCTGCAGTGCCCTACCTGGAACTGGATGACTTTCTCTGTGGAGAGACACAGGTACATGCGGTCGCTGCCTTGGAGCTGGAAGGCACACTTGTGGAGCTGGGAGATGGGCTCGTCCACGTCCAGCATGGCACACTGCTTCATCACCTTCCGGATGATCTGCGGGCAGCACCACCCCGGCCATGGCCCCGGCCCTCAGAGCACCGTGTGCCCGGCAGCCGCAGGGATGGAGCCTTACCAGGGGTGGCAGCGTGACGCCGGTGGCCGTGCAGACCAGCTGGACCACGGAGCCGTAGCGGATGTACCCTTCCCGCAGGGGGAACTCGCTCCGGGGGCAGCACTCATCGGCTGCGCAAGGAGAGAGGCAGAGTCAGGGAGCAGCTTAACCTGGGCTGCCGTGCTATGCGCAGGGCCGGCGGTGCTCCCGGGGTCTTTTTACTGCTTTCTGTGCGCTGCAGGTGCTCCCTGCTTGGAGAGAGCAGAGTTCCCCGGGAGCCCAGCCGGGAGGCGGCAGCGGGATTGGGAACCCCTGGAGGCAGCGTGGGCAGGGATGCTGCTGGGCTCTGGCTTCTTCCAGGCAAGTTACTGGCTTGGATTTATGAACTGCCAGAGCAGTACAGCTCTTGCTGCCCTCAGTGCCGGTGGGAAGTAGGATCGGTTCCAGAGACACACCAGGAGCACCGGGCAGAGGTGAGACTGAACCAGGTTCCCACATCCCCAGGCTAATTCCCACCCCTTTTGGCCCTAGGAACTGGCTTTGCAGGAGGGGAGAGCCAGGGCTGGAGACAGGTAGCCCTGGGCATGGTTGGCATCAGGGGCCCCCAGAGTCCTCACCCAGCTGCAGGGTGAAGGCTGCCCACTGCCTGGCGCTGGCGATGAAGGCTCCCCCCTCCACAGACAGGTACCGGGTGCTGACGGTCTGGGAGCGCAGCCGGTTGAAGAGAGAGACTTTGGAGCCTGAGGAGATGCAGACTGTGGGGAGAGGTGTCTGGGTGAGGGTTTGCCAGGTCTGATGCCTCTGCCAAGCCAAAGGAAGACAAGCCCTGGTCCCTGGGGTACTCAGCACCCTCCCCTTTCTCTGTGTGTGAGGGCAGGTGAGGCCATGATGTGGGGAGCACGTTGGCATCAGGGCATTACACCTTGTGGTGGGTGAACCATTTGGTAAGGAGACATCAGTGTGTCCAGATACATCCTCTACTGGGAGTTCCTATGGGTTCAGCCTGGGGCACTGCAGAGCCAAGCTGTGAGCACCAGAGACCATCCCACCCTGGGCTGGCACCCGCCTTCCTCCCCACAGAGCCAGCCCTGTACGCACGGTCCGTGTTCTTCAGCGACTGCTTCTTCTGCGAGGGTTTGGAGATGACCTTGATGAGTTTGCTGTGGAAGGTGCCAATCTCCTGCCCGTTGCTGAAGAAGAGCCTCAGGACCAGGCGGAAATGCTTGCGCTTGTCCGTGTCCGAGATGTACAGTGCCTTGGCACAGCTGAACCCCTGCCAAGGGCAGAGAGGGGCTGCCAGCAGCTCCAGCCCAGCCTTCCTCACCCTCCTCACCGCCCCACCAGGACATAATAGTGCCCTTTCAACGAGCCCTGGGTTCATTCAAAGGGAGAAATGGCCGGAGATGTTATTACAGGTGGAGTGAAGAGCTGCGGATCGGCAGAGGCTTTATTTAGTCTGGGGTCAGAGAATTCCTTATGGAAATGAATGTTCACGTGTGATTTATCCTACATAACATGAGGAATCGCCCTGGGTTTATGGTTTCTCCAGTCCTTAGGAGCAAGGCAAGCACTGTGGACAAAGGCTCTTTCTGTGAGGTTCCTGGCCTGGCTCAGACCCTGTGCTCTCCAGGGACCCCAGATAATGCTTTTTCTCCTTTTTTTCCCCCTCCAATCAAAAGATGCCAGACCTCTCCTGAAGCTTTTGAACTTTGGGATCAACTGGATTTTTTTAGCTGGTTATCCACAAATGAAGGGCCAACTTTCACTTTGTAACAGCCAGCAGTGCTGGGGAGGGGAGCAGGGCAGAGGGAGCTGTGCAGATTTTGGCAGCTCAGCTGCCACAGGACTGTCAACCTGAAAAGATGGTGCCAGAGAAGGACGGGGATATTTGGAGCCTGCCTGTCTGCCTGGAGTGCTGCCCATGCCACAACAGGGGGCAGAGCCAGAGGGGGGAGCTGTGGTTTGGAAGAAAGGACTGCAACACCCTGAGGATGGGGATGGTGTGACATCCCCAGGCATAGGGTGAGGGTGGTGACAGCCCAGCCCCTGCATGAACAGAGTCCCCCAGCCCCAGAGAGCCACAGGCTTTACCTTTGCATCTGGCTGCTCCTCAAAGCTCAGCTTCTGGGTCTCCACCAGGCTGCTGCCCATGCTGTCCAGCCCCATGTACCCACACACCCGAAATCCAGTCTCTCCCAGGTCCCTGGCTGGAAGAGACAAGGAGAAGCACTCTCCAGTCCCCACACAGGCTCAGCTCTTCCTGGCATGGGAAGTGGCCCAGGCTCCAGCCCTCCCTGGGTCTGGATTGCAGGAGGCTCAGCCGTGAGGGGGCACAGGGAGTTTGGAGAGGGCAAAGATAACATAAAGTGGATCACTCTTCCCTTTGCAGAGGCAGAGGGCAGCTCTCCATGGCACGGGAAGAGAGGGAGGGAGGAGAGTCCAGGGCTCCTGCCTGGCACTTACCTTTTATCTGCTCCTGTTTTAACTTCCATCCTGGCCCGCTCAGGTAAACACAAGGCGGGGGGCAGAAAAACCTGCAGAGGCAAGAGAGCATTTTCTCACTGCCCTTCAGCCCCCAGAAAAGGTGCTCAGGGGTGGTGGGATGGTTGTGCTGAGAGTGGAGACCTTCACCAGGGCTCACTGGGAGCAACCCTCTGTCCCCACAGGTACGTAGTGCTCAGTGAGGGGCTGGGGATCCCCAGCTGGGGGTGTGGGCAGGGCTGCTTGGAGGCTTCAGGCTTTGCTGGAGCAGCTGGCTCGGCCTCTGCCCTGCACCCATTGACTCCAGTGCCTGGCTCCAGTGCCTGGCTCCAGTGCCTGGCTCCAGCCTGGGGCAGCTGCCACATCTGGGGGTACCACTGGTGGCCACGAGCCCACCAGCCACAGGATGGACCCAGGGTGGGAGGACAGGGAGCCCTGCACCCCCACCTCCATAACCCCTGGAGTCAAGGAGGGATCAGACCCCTGCCTCTGCCCGACTGCCATGTGGGAATTTTGGCAGGTTGGGAACAGTTTGCATTCACAACCAGTTTTGGAGCCCAGTGCAAATAAACCTATAGCCAGGGATTTGGAAACCTATTTTCCTGTGTTTTATTTGTATTTCCACTGTCTTTGCACTTGGGTGAATGGTGCAAATTCACCCTCTATTGATGCTGGAGAAAGCACTAGCTGAGAGAACCCTGGTGCAGGGGGCTGGATATTTTGGAGCCCTAAAGTCCTGGGTATGGGTTTATTTAAACAAGTCATCCACAGCATGAGCCCCTGACTCCCACTGTGAAGGAAAACAGCACCAGCACCTTTCAACTTTAACCTGGGAGCTCTGTGCAGGTTTTCTCTCCCTTTCCAGACCTGGCATCTGATTGTCACTCTCATCCCCTGCACAGGATCTGGAGCAGAGGAAAAGGCTGTCCCAAAGGCTCAGTGATGAGAGGGCTCTGAGTCCTGAAATAACATCTTTACCTGTGGAGCAGCAGCCCCTGGCAGGAGACTGGATGTGGTGAGGACTTTGTAGGCACAGGCAGCCCATCCTGGAGCTGTCTCCTGGGGTGGCTGGGGTCTGGGTGGTCATGCCTTAGAGGCTGAGCTTGTCACCTCACAGCTATTCCACACTCGATAATAACAGAGGGGTATTTATATCACAAGGATTAATGGAGGATTAATTATATTGCAGTGCTGCAGTCTGATGTCACTGCCCAGGAGTAGCAATTTTGGAGATTCAAGCCAGAACCTCAAGGTGCTTTTGCAGTGTGGGAAGGATTTTCAAAAATAGCAGCTTTTTGGAGACCATGGGCATTGATGGAAATGCCCCAGTCACTGCTGATTTTAAGATGAGAGTTAACAGGGCATTTGAAACATTAACCTTTCATTCTTGGGTGATAAGATTTGAATAGTATCTTTACTTCTTCTACTTTGTCTTTCCTTGCCACTTTGCAGAAGGAGCCTAACCACTGGGAATGTCTAACTGGGATGGATGCAGGTGGGGGGCTAACATCTTCCTTGTGTTATTCAGTTCATGAAGGCTAAACGATGGCTTTGGATTGTGAGGGGCTCTGTCAAATCATTTGCTCCCTCATCTTAGACCAGGGAAATCCAGCAGGGCCAGTGTCAAGCTCTAGGGGGCTGGGTTTGGAAGTGGTCATCAGAGAAGCTGGAACAGTCTCCCACCTTTTTTCGTTGCCGTAGGATTTCTGTGCGACCTTGGCGTGCAGAATGAGCACGGTCTGGTCTGCTGGCAGCTGCAGGTACCTCCGCACCCCGTCCCGGAGCAGGTTGGATTGGTAAGGGTTGGACCTACAAGACATCAGTGCCCCAGCTCTGTGACACCAGAGCCTGCCCCTCACCCAGCCCTGTGCTGAGCAGGGAGCCTGGAGATCCCTCCTGAGGAGGGAGAGGCTTTCCCATCAGAAAGCCTTGGAGTTCAGCTGCTCTAAGACTGGGGCTGGCATTAAAAAATATAAACAGGCTAACAGAATAATTGCTTCAGCACAGAGCATGTATGTTATGTTAACAGCTCTCAAACAGGCATTTCTAAGACTTCCAGCCCTGTGCAATGGTGGCAGTGCTCTAACTGATTATTAATTTGTTTTTCCACCTGATGTGCTTGTTGCTGTGTGGCTTTTTGATGAGTTGGGAAGTGATGCTGCTGAGCTGTGAGTGCAGCCTGGGAGCTGCCACGTGAGCTGCTCGTTGCCTTCTGCAAGGGCTGTTGGGTGCAAAGAGCTGCGTTTTTCTCTGATACCTAAGAAGTCGGTGGTTTTGCTGATTGTTTCTGCTCTATTAACTAGAAGGCGTTCCCATGCACCCAGCATTTAACTCTGCTAACTTAGTGGGTTGGGTGTTGACTGGTTGGAGAGAGATGAGGTGAGGCCAAGCACAAGATGCCCTGCTCTGACAGCTGGGACCTGTGTGCAAGGGCTGGGTGGTGCAAGGAGGGGGGGAGAGCTCTGGGGTGTCAACTGGGAAGACCTTGTGCTGCTGGCTTGCCTTCAGAGAGGTGAGACCGCTCACATGAACAACACCAGCTCCTGCCCCACTGAAATCCACTAAACCCCCTGAGTCTGGGATATGAGCATTCCCTGAGTCTGGGATAAAATATTTGGCTGGATAAGAGGAGAAGGAAGGGGAGCTGCCTGGGTAGGACCCTCTCCTTGGCACATTTGCCAGTGTTTGGGATGTGGCCGTGGGGCACACTGCTCCAACAAAGGGGACCCAGCCTGGCTGGTTATGAGAACTTCTTGAATCTCATATTGGAGACAGAGATAAAGCAGTGGCTAGAGAAGGCTGTGAAGCCCCAGCCACAGCAGAAAACACATTCTGGAGTCACTGGGAGAGACTGTTTGGGGACCATGGGCAGTGCTGGTGGATGCCTTGGAGGAGAAGCAGTGAGGATGGGGGCATCAGCCACAGCCACCCAGGGAAAACCTTGCAAGAGGTATGCAGGGGAGCATTCCCATTAAACACAGTCTCTCTTCCTCTTAAAGGGCTAGAAATGGAGAATAGTTGAGGACATAAACAATCAAATCTGTGAAGAGGGTTGTGTGTGTGTGAGTCTGGTCCTGCCATCACCCCAAGGCAGGCTGTGGTGAGCTCTCCTGGGCTCAGAGGTCAGAGCAAGCTCCCAGGGAGAGAAGCAGCAAGCAGTCAACCCAAGCAGCCTTTTAGAAGACTTCACCTGTGAATCTGTTCTTCCCAGTGCTACACATGTATTTTAAAAAGGCTGTGCCCCTTACAGCTTTTAGCACCCATGGTACAACTCACTTTAAACACGTATCACTTCAGTTCCAGCTTTGCCACCTTTGGATGGAGCTGATAACCACTGTTGTATGTGGCAAACAACACATCTCCTATACAAGCAAATATTTACCCAGTGTCTTCTCTGGGTAGTCCCACGGGGAGCTGACACTTTGCACTCCACAGATGTGCTCTGTTCTGTTACAAGATAATCTCCTGCCCTCCTTGTTCTCTGTTCTTTATCCTAGACGTGTGAGCTGGATCACCAGCAAACATAAATCAACAGAGCTCTGCCAAAATCAGATTTACAGCCACTGCCAGTGTCACTCACAGCATTAGCTGCTGCTCTGTGCCTGGAAAATGAGTGTTTTATGGCCATTCCTGACAGACTCCACACACGGCTCTGCTCGTGTGGCAGCCCCGGTGCTGCTGCCAGCACAGGGCTCTGGGCTCAGCCCTGGCTCACCCCACAGCACTCGTGGCAGGGCAGGAGGGGCTCCTTTTCCAAGGCTGTGTCTGTTCCTTCCAACCCTCCATTCTGGTAGCCTCCTGCTCCAGCACACTGAAGCTCAGCTCTATCAACCAGTGTCCCACCAGTGCCTGCTCCAGGGTGGCTTTACTTAGTCTTGCTGAAAAGCTTCACTCCAGCTTTTCCACCCAATGAACGGGTTCTATCTTTGCACAGCCAAAGAGGTCCTGTAAGAAAGTTTTTCAGTCTTTTTCCATAATAGAAATCTGCAGCTGTCTCACTCCTCTGTTGCCAAGCAATGGTGTGATTTCAACTTTGATCTGCCTTTGCTATTTTTCCCTTCATATAAAAGTATTCTTTGGGAACCTCTCTGCAAAAGTTTTGTGTTTGTTTGCTTGTTTGTTTTTTTACAGAACTACTGATTGTGATTGGGATAAATGTAGAAATGGATCAAGAAAATTGGCCTAACCCTGGATATTCTTTCACACCGATGCAACACAGTGTTAAATGAGTACTGAACCTTGCTGGCTCCGTTCAGTAGCATTTCACCCTCAGTTTGTCAGAGACAACAGGCAGAGAGCAGGGAAGAACCAGCCTGGGTGTGTGAATTTTTTCCTGGTGAGTCTCATCATCCAGTATTCTGTGTAAAATTAGAAGTATAGCTGTGGGTCCTTGTGTATCAGCTGCAGAGACACGTGCTTCATCCCTGTTAGTGTTACCCACCAGCACCAACATGCTCCCCAGTGCCCATCCATACAGCTTGGGGTGTCCCTGTGGGGGTCCTGTGTGGAACCTCTGCCATTAACCCATCCACAGAGCATGGAACTGCCTGGTACTGAGGCCAGGCTGCAGCAGGGAGTGTTCAGGAGCAAATTGCCAAACCCTGTGGATTAAGACATGTGCTGACAGAGTGGCCAGCAGCAATGCCTGCTCTGCAGAGTCTCCCACAGCGCTGGCTTAGGGCAGGGCCAGGCTTGTGCAGGTATCACTGCTCCCTGCCATCCGCACGTAATTCCAGAGGCACGTGGGTTACTGCCCCGAGCCTACTAAAGAGCCTTCTGGAACAATTACCCACATGCTATTTACTGCTTGAAGTGGGAAAGTGCATGCCAAAGGCAGGCAGACTGTAGTTCTTCAGATTTGATGTCTAGCTGCAGGAACAACTACCTAGAAACTTGGTTTTCTTTTCTTTGTCCATTCTCTGCAGCCATTGCCTTGCAAATTTGGGGGCTAAATTATTTCAGTAATGCATTTCTGAACAGTGCTCACCATTCTGCCTACAGAGGTGACCACCCAGCATCCATCATCTGGTTTAAATTTACCTTCAGAGAGTAAAAGGGCTATTGCTAAAGCAGCTCAATATACCCCCTTGGCTCCCTCTGGCACCTACAGCCTCCTCAGGGTTACAGGGAATTATTCACTCCCTCTGACATTTATTATATTAAATTATTAAAATGCTTTGGTTGTAGTGCAGTGTTGGTTCAGTGTCATGTTTGCAGCTCTGCACGGGCCGGGCTCTTACAGCTCTGGCTAAAAGCTGCCTTTTCAGAGCCTGAGGTCTTGGCTGGGGCTCAGCTGCTCCACACAGTTGGGCATTATGTGGAAGGAGTAGGGGGGGAGAAAGGGGGGAGCCAGCACCTTTCTGCTATATCAATTTTTGTAAGCCTTTCCCCCTCCCTGCTCAGCCTGGCATCACTTACCAAGGCTTTTCCTTTGCTTTAGGCCAGGATGTGTCCCAGGAGAGGGTGTGAGGGCGTTTGCGGTGCATCTCCAGGGTGGCTCTGCCCTGGTGCTTGAGTGGGAAAGACCCAGGGCACCTTGGGGGGATTTGCAAGCCCTGGCCATGTTGCTGTGCCCTCTCCCATGGGAAACACAGCAGAAAAGCAGGAGTGCCCTGTGTGCTTTTTCTGGGAGACACACAGCTGGACCACCTTGCAAAGGGCTGTTTCATGTGGGCACGCGGGGAGCCCGGGCAGGCGCCGAGAGGTTTTGGGAGGGCTGGGCCCTGCAGTCACATCACTGATTTTAGGAGAGCTGATGTTTAACACCACAGCTGAAAATTAGCCCTTGCCTTCCCAGCAGCGAGTGTGGAGACATCACTCAGGGCTTTGTCCTGCCTCCAGCTGGGAAATGCAGCTCCCTGTGTGGGACATATCCTGGTCCTCACATCACCTTCTGTGTGTGCACCCCTGGGCAACCACAGGAGCAGAAAAAGCAGTTTAGGAGCACTGGGAGAAGCAAACTGCCCTCTGGCCTGCTGCTTTCCAATTCAGTGAGCTTCATCAGCTCAGTGTGCAGGGGAAGGGATCTGATCTTTTTGGTCCCCTGGGAATAAAAGTACCTGACTCAGGAGACCAAAATACAATCCCGGCAGCTATTGTTTAGAAACTGGGTCTTCAAATCAACTCTTTATACAAGAACTGTAACTCACAGTAACAGTGTCCTCAAGTGCAGGTAGCACTGAATTGAAGTGCAGAGATTTAATTTGCTGCTTTTCCCCCCAAAAAAGGAAGCTGCCATTTGGCTCACTCAGGACACGGCTGCCCTGCAGCTTGCTCGGGCCTTGCTGCCACAGAGGGCAATTGTTCTTCCCTCAGCTTGGGGAAACCAAATGTCCTAATAAAAAATATCCATTTTAGAGGTCTGGGTTATATTTTGTACAGAGCAAGGGAGAAAACGCCTGCAGTGCTCTCGGGTATGGAGTCAATGCAATGTTTATGCAAAAGGAAAAGCCATTAGAAATCACAGAAATGAGAAGCCTGCAGTTTCTGGCTTCCCTCATTTTTCAATACCTCCTTTAATCCAGACCAACCCAACCCACAGCCCTTGTATATGCAAGGGTATTTATAAATCCTATATTTTCCTCACTGCACACACAAGTGAAATTCAGCCTTTTCTGGGCCTGGGGGATTTGCCGACCACACCAAGGGCAAACAGCAGCCAGAACAGGAAGCACAGAAATGCTGTGGCAGTGAGCTCTGCGGGGAGCGGGGGCCAGCCAGGGTGGTCACCCCAGCAGCACCAACACCCCCAAAATGCCCAAGTTTGGCAGTGCAGAATTGGCTCATTCACTAGAAAATTCAGATAGCAGGGGTGATCTACTGTAGTGTCCTTTCTCTGTTCCTCCTGCTGGTGCAAAGAGGAAGAGAAGTGCTGTTAAAGAGCCCCATAAAGCACTAAAGGAGGTTCCTGCCACCACTAGACTGAGCTAAGTGCTGGGAAGAGGTGGAGGGCTGGGAAGGGCTATTCCAGGGTTTCTAAGAAGCCTTTTCTGATCTCCATTGCACATTAGTTGACCTTCTTGATGAAAGCTCAGCCTGAGGGTCTACAGCCCTCCAACACCTGCAGCTCCCTGGTTCAAACCCACCTCCCCACACTGCAGCCACTACCTGCACAGGTTCCTAAACTTCCAGGACACTGTAGGTCAAATGGATATCAAGCTTGGACTCTCCTGTTTCCAGGAGCTTTTGAGTTTATGGGGCTTCCAGCGGTACTCTCACAGCAGTGGAAGAGGAAATGAAAAAGAAAAAGAAAAACCAATAAAATCAAGGGAAAAAAAAGAAAAACAAAGAAAAAAGGAAAATATAAAATAAAGAAAAAAGATAATATAAAATAAAGAAAAAAGGAAAATATCAAGAAAGAAAGAAAAAGGAAGAAAAGGAAAACAGAATAAATGGAAAAGAAAAAAGTGAAAGACAAAGAAGAATATAATAAAGGAAAAAGGCAGGGGAAAAAAAAGAAAACCAGAAAAATGGGAGCGGAAAGAAAAAAATAAATAAAGCA
>VYXB01003347.1:0-18029 GCA_013397135.1 Pachyramphus minor | reverse complement strand
GCTCCGCGGCCGGCACGGGTGAGTCGGGGGCTCCGCGGGCGCCGCCGCCCCTGCGGGAGGGAGAGGAGAGGAGGAGGGTGAGGAGGGTGCGGGTGAGCCGGGTCCCACAGATCCCGATCCCGGTTCCCATCCCCGCCCGGTGGGGCTGGGAGCGGCACCGAGCGCTGCCGCGGGGGTTGGCAGCCTCCGGGGGGTTTTCCCTTGGACGGGAAGGGGGGCGGCGATCCTGGGCGTCAGGAGCAGAAAGCAAAGCCGGGAGCAGGGGAAGAGCAGAGCTTTCGCCCCAGAGGGTTTTTGCCCACGTTTGTGGGTTGGAGCCCTCCTGACACTCCACTGTGCGGGCTTGGCCCCCGCAGCGCTGCCCTGGGCCCGGGTATGTTCGTGGGGCAGTCGGGGCATGGTACCCACTCGGTCCCTCGGTGCTGTGATGTGAACTCTTTCCCTGCCCTCGGGATGGCTCAGCCTGCCTGCCCTGCTCACCTTTTGCCTAGCTGTTGGGCAGGTTCCTGCTGACACAGCCAAGGATCTCTTTTAGCAGGGAATAATAAGGTCAGGTACACCTGGGCAGGGCGTACTGAGCAACAGGAGATGAGATCCTGCAGAAAGATAAGCTCAAAAGTGTGCCCTAAGTTTGTTAAGCGCCGTTTCTGCACAACTGGAAAATTGGGTCTGTGCATACTTGTAAATATGTTTGCACAAGCAATCACCCACCTTCGGCTTATCATTCCAACCCTTTCACAGGATAAAATTAGCTTTGGGCACTTTTGTTCCAAGCAATTACATGGGAAAACTTGTTTGGAAAATCAGATTAGTCTGCACTCATCGTGTTTGTGCGAACACGCAGCCGTCTGAGATAAGTGGAGCTGAGCAGATACACGAGGTGGTGGTATTTGCTCTGCTGGGGTTTTGCCCCTTATTCTGCAGGGAAAACCTTTGCTGTGGTGCTCAAAGCTGCTGAATCCACCCAGGAGTCAGGCTGAAGAGTGGGAACCTGTGTGGTTGAGAAGGGTGGCAGGGAAATGGGACTGTCCACATCAGTGGAAGGTGCCTCATGTGTGGAATGGGACTTGGGGGAAGAGATGTCAAAGAGAGGGGCCAAGCCCCAACTCTGAGAGGACTTCACCTCTTCTGCTTAAATCCACAGGATTTTTGCTTCACTTAAACTCATAGTATTAATAAAGTTACTGTGAAGCTCTCCCTGTGGGACCCCTCCCTGTAGGACCCTCCCTGTGGGACCCTCTGTAGCATTTCTTGATAGTTGATGATTTGTTTGGTTTTTGATTTTCCAAGAACAGGAGCAATTAATCCCAGGCAGTGAGCGTGCAGGTTCTCAGTAACAAGTAGAAACTGCATTTCACAAGCAGATTCTTGTGATCGCCGCAGGAATTCATTAGATTGGCATTTGATATCAGCAAAAAGGTGTGTGTGGGGGAAAGCTACTCTGAGATCTCAGCCCTGATCTTTGCCACCAGGATATGGATAAATTTGGTCTCATCCGAAATGCAAATTGCCATCTGGAAAGCTTGTGAGGGATCTTGGTGTTTGCAGTAAAACAACACTTTCCCTCGAAGCAAGGAGGGCACTGCTGCATCCAACTGGAAAAAGCTGTTGTTGATTTTTGTGGAAGTCGTAACTTTCATTTGTTGTTGAAGAATTAAAGAAACTGTATGTGCTCAGGACAAGATGGGCTCGGGAGCTGCTCTGGTAGATGCGATGGTAGAAAAAGGAGAAGCTGTGGCCAACAAGGCAGCCTGTTGTAAGCAATCTGTGGTCACAGAAGATGTTTGTGCTCCGATTGCTCATAACATAGCATTTCCCTTGAGGTTGGCATTAGGGGTTAAAGGTTTTCAAGAGAACTCTTTGTTTAAACATCTTTAAAGTTTCCAATAGGGGCCCCTTTGTTCGCTCCGGAGCAGCATGCCTGCCTTGTTAAAAACTCAGCACTCATAAAATGCCATTTACAAATGCCTGATGAATAGGGCTGAAACATGGAGGGGAGATAAGTAGAGTTTGTATCTACAGGCACATGGGAATTACAGAGTAGCCCTACCGTGAGTGAATGAATGGAACCTAGAAAAAATATGTCAAAAAAATAAGATGGAGTGGTGCTCATAAAGAAACTTATAAGATTCAGCTGCTCCCCCAGCACCAGTCGGTCCCTCTCGTGCCAGATGTCACACGTGTCTCCTCCAGCCATGCCAGGAGGCCAAGGGGCTCCTGCCACTTGTCAGTAATCATGTTTTCTCCACTTTGGGCTCAGACAGTAGCAAATTGAGCACTTGGGCTCCCCTGGGGGCTCTCACAGCTGCCGTAAGGGCTCCATTGATCAGCTGGGCACAGGGACCCCAACTCGGGGCTCTGTAACCTGCTGTGGGCGGGCGAGCGTCGCCCCTCTGGAGGCACTCGAGCACAGAGGTACCTTTAGGAGTCAAGTCACAGTTTTAGCTCTTAGAAGGCTTTGGTCTTGAATAAAAATAACGGGTTTCAAAGCAGCTCTGTTAAAGGAGAGTGTATAGGTGTGTGCTTGAGAGACTCCAGAGACTGGTGCACAGCAGTGACAATGTTTCCATATGGGATGCTCCGGACTGCCTTGCCTGATCCTGTGCCTGGAGCTTTTCTGGTTCTCACATAGCTTGTCCTTCCTGGCATTTTTTACTGGAGGTGGGATCTATCTTCCCTAGCAACCTTCTGCCATTGCCTCTGCCTCTTTATGTGTAAGCTTCTGATCCTCTTGCCTTGCAAGCGCTTGGTTGCCCACAAGAGTCCATCACTAGCCTGGTCCTTCTGGTGCCCATCAGGGAAATGCATAAGGCTCAGCTGTTGTCCCTTGCAGAGAGGAGGCAATAACTTGTCTTCTCTCCAGATTTCAGCTTTTCTTTTTCTGGGCTGTGTTGTGCTGCTCTGCTGGTTCATTGCCAATTTAGGAGTCTTTGATTGTAGTCTGTGGACCCATAGGAGTCCATGGTCTATGGCAGGAACCAGTGAGAGAAGATCTGTTGACAGACAGTAACCCACAGTACAAGAGTCTGTGTCTGGACTGGAAAATTTGGCAGGGTCCAGAAACTGAAAAATGGAGAAACGCTGCCTGTGGGTATTCACAGCTCCTACACTTGCAGCTGGACTTGGATGGCTTCCCCAAAGTGTTACCTCTCTTCAGCATGGGCAGAAGTGAGGCCACAGCCCAGTGTGATGCTGGTGGGAGCTGTTCTCTGGTCACACCTGTGGGGTGATGGCATCTCAGTCCTGGGACAGCAGTTCTCCTGCTGTCAGAGGAACATGGAAGCTGTGAAGTTAGGTGGGAGACATTTCCTATGCTACCTTTGAGGTCTCCCTGTGAAGAGTATCCATACAAAAAATTCAGCCAGGGACAAAAAGTCTCCACGTGCCTTTCTGCAGCCACCAAACGCTCCTTGCTTTCTGCTATTTCAATTAAACACAGAGCAGGATGGGAAGGAAGAAGGGGAGAGGCACAAGAATATTCTCCTGGCGTGTTTTCTTATGCCAACACATTGAGTCACCTCTCCAGAGTGAGAAATATGATATAAAGATTTAGAGAAGGAGGTCAGGCAATGAATCTGTGATTGT
Source organism: Pachyramphus minor (assembly GCA_013397135.1). NCBI lineage: Eukaryota > Metazoa > Chordata > Aves > Passeriformes > Tyrannidae > Pachyramphus > Pachyramphus minor. The sequence continues at coordinate 14,444 of VYXB01003347.1, read as the reverse complement.
GGGGCTGCAGTAGCAGGCGGTGTCTGTGGTTGTCTGTGCCATGCAAACTTGCTGGAGGTCAGCTGGGGATAGTGGTCCTGGCAGATTCGGGAGACAGATGTCCTGCTAGTAACAATCAGTCTCATTGCTTAGAGATACCAGCTCTGCTGCATCAGGAGCTCAGCTGACAAACTGCACCAGCCCAGAGTTGGTTTGGGCCATTTCTCTTTTCTTTGTGGTTGAACATGCATATTTCTGGGGAAAAAATGCTCTCTAACACCTTCCTCACAGAACAAGAACTTGGGCAGTGGATTGCTGCCTTGGCTTCTGGATGGCCCAGACATCCTTCCCTCCAAAGTTTGAAGTCTCTTGGCCCAGCACAGCTGTCCTCCAAGGGCCTGTTTGCAGAAGAGCATTTTCTTTGTGAAGAGAGTCAGTGAGGTGTGTATGTCCCCTGTTGATCACTCTTCATCAAAATCAAAGTATTCCAAGATCTCTTGAATAAAATGCCAGTTAGGAGCAGGGCTGAGTTTGCCTGTTGTGCAGCTCAGGGGTCAAGTGTAGCCTAAAGGTCTCGAGTGGGACAGGGAGGAACAGAGAAATGTCACCAGCAGTCCTGAAACAGAAGCCATCTCTGACATGATTAGTTGAACAAGGGGATTTGGCTGACCGTGTTTTCCTCTTGGCTAGATCTTTAACATTTTAATTTGCAAATGAATGTGGTATTTAGTCATGGCAGCTGTTGCTGAAGCAGCCCAGGTACAGCCTGTTTCAGTGCAGAGCTGTCTGGGCAAGAGGCTTTCCTGCCAGCTGAGTGGCAGAGCTCTGGGACGTCTTACAGCAACAGATTGATGGCAGAGGAAGACCCTGTGTGCTGTTGTGGAGAACATCTAGAAGAGAAGGGGATGCTCTGTCCATTGCTACACTCAGCATTTCCCTCCCAAGGGGACTTCAAATGTCATCTCATAGTATAAACTTGTCAGGACCTGTATGAGTCTGTGAACTGTGAGTCAAAGACATCTGTTACTCAGCCAGCAAATGGATCTGGACAAGAAGCCCGTCTTCCTCCTGCCCTCCCTGTGAATATTCAGGAGTGGGCCCCATAAAATGGGGAGTGGCTTTTGTGGGGAGCAAGGGGAATGAAAGAGAAGTGCCTCCTGCATCCAGCGAGGTTTTCCTGTTACAGCACTCCTGCTGATTGCTCCTGTTGGGTTTGGAGCCTTGATGTGCTGTTCAAGAAATACAGCCTTGTTTTTCAAACAACATGTCCTTCCAGGTGGCACTTGGCCCAGTAAAGCTGCCATGGTGTTGTAACTGAAAAATATTGTGATGTCCTGGAAAGAGTCTGCTCTGGTTCTCCCACATGTCTGTTTGGGAAGAACCAAGGACACATTAGTCCTCAAAAAAGGGGGAAAAAACCCTTTTGGGCTGGAAATTCATGCTATTTCTCTGGTCTCAACTGCTTGTGCTCCCTGAATCTTCCTTGCTCTGAAAACTGCACTTCTGTCCTCTCTGGTGGGATTTGCCACTCTTCACCCAGCTGCTCTGGGGGATGAGCTCTGAGATTCTGGAGCTGTGATGAAGTGCAAGGCTGATGCTGCCTGTAAAATGGTCCTGAGGGTGGATTCAATGCTCAGGGGCAGCAGAGCCAGCACTGAGAGCTGGGCACCTGCAGACTGGGAGAAACCAACCTTTGGGGAACTCTCCAGCAAAGGGTGGATCCGGTTCCTGGGCTGTCTCAGGCCTCATCCTTTCACACCGCTTGAAGGTCTTGCAAATACATGGACTGTGCCAGCAGTCCATCAAGGTTTAAACAGCAGGTGCCTCCAGGCTGATGTAAGTCTACATCTCTCCAAGTAGCTCTGTTTGCTTCATTATCCTCTGTGCCTGGGGCACGACTTCAGTCTTCCTCTTTTGATTCCATGTGCACTTTTGGGGCAGCCTTTCTCTCAGGCGTGGACCTGAAGGATGGTGACTTGCTGTCCTGCTGAGGACATGACAATTTGTCTCCCCATCCTCCAGACTGAGGATGCTCTCTCTGTCTTTCTGCTGTTGTCCTGGCAGGACTGATGTCCCCAACACAGGCACTCAGGTATAGGGATCCTGAGCATTTTTTAACACTTTCATCAAATAACACTGATGTGGGAGTTGAATTACAAGGGATCCCTTGTCCTGGCTTCTTGCAGGGTCTGGAGCCAGGGCAGAGATGCTGCTGCTCCCACAATGTGCCAAAGGACTGCCAAGCCCAGGCAGGTGTCTGGAGTCCTGTGCTTTTTGCCATAAACATGAACCTCAGCAAGAGGTTGATGTGCCCAGATGTCAGATGTATGAAACCTTGGACGTGGTTGAGCCTGAGAGCTGGCTCATGACTCCAAAGCCATGGTTCACAACCTGCTTTCCTCCTCGTTCCAGTGTGGTCAGGGCTTTCCTGTGAGAGCACTGCCACCTCCTGAGCCTTTCACCCCTCATTTCTCCATCTGCTTCATCCCCTCCCCTATAACAGGAAGCAGGGTAGGGAGCCTGCAGCATTCCTCACCCTGCTGCCTGCTGTGCCCTGTCCTTTGGGCTTGCCCAAAGGGAGGGTGCCCCCAGGTCCAACCTGTGACCATCTGGATGAACAAAAAGGGGGATATTCAGAGCATTTCTGTTGACCTGTAGCCAGGAGAGAGCTGCCAAGGAGGCCAGGCTGAAACCCGAAGCGGCTGTTTTTCCCGAGACTCAGCACTTGGCAGCGAGAGCAGACGGACAAGTGGTGGAGCAGGGAGGGATACAAGTGCCTGGGGAGCAGCACTGCTGATGGAGGTGCCCAGGGAAGGCATGCTGGCTTACCTGTTTGTCTCTGGGGATCCATCTCCATGTCCTCCTTGGCTGAGATCGTGAGGAGGGTCAAGAGGAGACCAGGGTAATTGTTAACCTTCTGTCCTTACATGTGGCTCTTCCCTTGGTCACCCTCTTCATGCCATGTCTTGAGCATCTCCTTCAGCGGTGAAAAGCAGTGACTGGTTTTCCCCATGCGTTGCTCAGAAAGGTCAGGAGAGGGGCCAGGTGTCCCTCTCGGCTCAGCTGCTACAGAGTTTGGCTGAGCCAGCCCAGCCAGCAGCACTGTCCCTGCCTGGACCTTTTTTCCTTTATAGCTCAGTGTTATCTCAAGGTCTCTGCTGTTGCAGCTGGCCCCGTGTTTGCCTTCCCTCGCAGCACCTGCCTGCCAGCCGGTCGCTTCCCACCCATCTCCCTCCCACTCCTGCATGGTAGCAGGGGGTTTGGAGGGGGTGATGTGGGTGCCCTCAGCATGTGGGGAGCCCCTCCATGGGGCTGCAGTGCTGCCAGCCCCAGGGGAGTGAGCAGGGATTTTGCCCAGTTTGGAATGGTTGGAGAGATACTGGGGGACATCTGTCCCATCACCTTTGCTTCTCCGTCCTCATCAGCATTGCTGCTGCTGAGGCAGGGCTGGGTGTTATATTGAATCAGCCCAGGACACTGCCCCAGCCTCGTCTCTGCTGCCAGGACAGTGCTGGATGTATGGCTGAGCTGCCATCCCTGCCCTGTCCAGGCAGCATCAGCCCTTCCACCCTTGGGGAGCGCCAAGACTTCATCCAAAGCTGAGATGTTGTTAAAAATAGATCAGTGGTGAACTGGTTTTCTCCTTCTTGGTTCCTGGCCCAAGAGCTCATTCCTTGCTCTGGGCTGGCTCTGAAGCTGTGTGGATGCTGTGAGACACAGGCTCCACACCAGCCTGCCACTGCAGGGAGCTATGGAGAGCAGAGAGCTGAAAAAATGTTAGAGGTGGTGTAGCTGTCCCAAAAATATTTAGTGGTTAGTGAGTGCTTTCTCCCGGGAAAGAAGACTTGGAAAAAGAATCTGCTAAATAACTAGGGAAATGAGGCTGGGATAGCAGGGACTGTTTGCCTCTCTGCTTGCTCATGGTGCTCTCATGAGGGCACAAAGGCACCTGAGCACTGCAGGCCACAGAGCAATGCTCCCCTCAGCCCCATGGCTTCCTAGAAAACACCTGCAGGCTGCCACCCCCACTCATCCCCTCATCCCAGAGGGATCCCACTGACCCTTCCTGTGTGGTTCTGAGGAGCTCCTGATGTCACTGCACCCTGGGCTGGTGCTCTGCTCGCCTCCAGGGACAGGCACTTTGAGACTGATACTCTGGATCCAGTTTCTTCTTGTAGCCCTTTTGTGTCCTTCTCTTTCTTCAATACAGTTTTCCAGGTGTGAACACTGAGTCTGGAGGCAGTTTTAAGATGCAGCTGTGAAACCTATTATCAGTGTCCCTGCTGTCAAAGACATGCTGTTCAGGGCTGCACGTAACCACTGAGCAATTAAACAGCAGCCCTGGTGATGAATTACAACTGAGACCTCCTGGGGCTAAATAAATATGGGCTGATAACTACTGATAAAATGAATTTCTGTGTGCCTTTTTTTTTTTTTTTTAAAAAAAAAGCAGCCTTCCAGTATGTGTGCACAGTCCTGGCACTGCATGTCTCCCGGGGAAAGTTGCATTATCTGTGGCATTTCCATCCCCAGCACCTTGGGTTTCCAACCAGAGCTGGAATAAAAATAAACAAAATAAATCCATGTCCCTGCAGGTGCCAGGCAAGGGAAAGGCAAGGCAAGGCAACACAGAGGTGGGGCAGGGAGGGAGAGAAGCGACAAGCTGGCATTTTGGGTAACCAGTTTAAATATCTTTTCCCCCAATGATCCTACCTTAAAGGTGTGAAAAAACTGTCAAGGTGCAGAACATCCCTTGAAAAGCTGGCAGGACAGGGAGAGCTGCAGAGCACTGGTGACAGGGTGGTGGGCACCTCAAGGTCATGTGAAGGAGAGCAGTGGTGCTTCACCTGGCACCTGCCCACAGGAAGGGGTGCAAGCCCCCCTGCACAGGCACCCTTCCACCCTCTGCCTGGGGAGGCTGCTGCTCTCCAAAGAGAGTTTGGAAACAGGTAGAGAATAAATTTATAGAACTTCTTGGCAAAATTATGTTTGTCAGTGACTTTGAGACTTCTGAGCAGGTTTTGTCTGTGCTGGTGTTTCATCTGGGGGCTTCTATTCCCATGTGGAGGGAGTGTCTGGAGGGCTGGTGCTCTGCATCCCTGGGTGCAGCTTTCCCACTCTCCACTGGCTGTGGAGAGCATCCACACAGTCAGGGAAAAAGCATTTGGATGAACATTCCATCTGCCTGGTTTGCAAGTGAAACTAAGGCTTGTCCAATGGCCAGCTCCACCCAGAGCAGAAAATCAGACCCTTTGGCAGAGCAGTGCTGCTGTAATGAAACTAAGCTGTGCTGAGACTGCCAGTCCTTGACTGGGAAAGATCCCACGTGGGCTCAGAGAAGTTTGAGGATGCATCTGTCAAAACTGCTGCTTGGGGTTTTTGGCACTGCCTGGGGACACCCACTGTAGGTGGATGTCACCCTGTGGCCCAGCCCACCCTCTTCACTGATTCCACATTGTCTTCTCCCTGCAGCACATCCTTCCAGCCCTGGAACTGTGTGGATTTGCAGAGCCATGATGAAGCTCCTGCCTGTTGCCCCTCTCCTCCTGCTTCTCCTGACGACACTGGAGGCCAGACCAAAACCTGCAGGTGAGCCCCAGATGGTGGGAGGAGAGAGAACCGAGAGCACTGGGGCAGTGGAGCCCTCAGATGACAGTTTGCTGTGTGAGGTGGGGGGACGTGATGCCTCTTCTTTGGAGGCATCCCCAGGAGGATGGAGAACCCCCCAGATGTGATGCCCAAACTTGCCAGTGCTGTCCTGGGGGGTGGGAGCCTGAGCCTGGCCCCAGCATGGGGGGTCTGGTGTCACTTGCTCTGGGCACATCCCCAGCTTTGACACAGCCCAGCTCAGGGCTCATGACCCTCCTCCCCACGGGCTGTGACCTTGGCAGGACATGCAGGCATGAGGAGGAACCCCCTCCTTGCATGAGTCTCCAGGGTGGGAGGGGACAAAGCAAATCCAGGGATAGCAGCCTCTCTCCTTCCAGCACAGAGGGATCTAAATTAATTTCAGTTTAAAACCAGCGAAGCTACCCAATGGAGAAAGGAGTGGGTATGTCAGAGACCTTCAGAGCAGTTGAGATGACAGCCTAGGTCTGGGCATAATCCCAAGGGGACTCAACATGTTTGCTTACCATTAAGTCCAAATTCTCCCAGGCTTGGGTGCACACAAGCCAAGCAAAATATGTTCATTGGCATTTCACTTGCTAAACAATCTCCCAATTTTCACTGGAAGTAGCATCCTTGTGTCCAAGAGAGTCTCTTTGGCTCAGTCCCCACCATATGCATGCCCTTAGCTTTGCTCTTCTCTCTCATTTTCTGCCCTGAAAAAAACCCCCAACCACCACAACCCACAGCCAGGCATGTCCCCCCAGCCTGTTGGCCCTGCTCCCACTCTACCAGTGCCTTCCATGGTTTCACTGGGCAATGGGAAGGTGCTGGTTTGGGGGGGGCTACTCAGACCTGCTCTCTCCATCCCTGGCTGAGCCCCCCTCCAGCCACCCAGCAAGGATGTCTCTGCTCCCAGACCTGCTCCCCGCAGACAGCCACGAGGCTGAACCATCTCTTTGCCCCCCTCCAGCCCTGAGGTGCAGGACGGGCCCCCTGGACATCGTGTTTGTGATCGACAGCTCCCGCAGCGTGCGCCCCTTCGAGTTCGAGACCATGCGGCGCTTCATGATCGACATCATCGGCAACCTGGACGTGGGCGCCAACGCCACGCGGGTGGGGGTGATCCAGTACTCCAGCCAGGTGCAGAACATCTTCTCCCTCAAGACCTTCTTCACGCGGGCGGACATGGAGAGGGCCATCAACAGCATCGTCCCGCTGGCCCAGGGCACCATGACGGGGCTGGCCATCCAGTACGTCATGAACGTGGCCTTCACGGCGCAGGAGGGCGCGCGGCCTCCGCACAAGAAGATCCCGCGCGTCGCCATCATCGTGACGGACGGGCGACCCCAGGACCGTGTCACCGAGGTGGCCACCCAGGCCCGGAATGCCGGCATTGAGATCTACGCCGTGGGCATCCAGCGGGCAGATATGAACTCGCTGCGGGCCATGGCCTCACCGCCGCTGGAGGAGCACGTCTTCCTGGTGGAGTCCTTTGAGCTCATCCAGCAGTTTGGGAAGCAGTTCCAGGACAAGCTTTGCAGTGAGTGGGAGCTGCTGCTGCGGAGTGGCAAGGGTGGCCCTGGTGTCTGCTCCTCACCAGGGATAGAAGATGACCTTCAGAGGGGTGTTTGGGGTGGCTGCCCATGCTGGGAGCGGTGTGGATGGGGAAGCAACCTCCCCAGTGAGGTGCTGGGACAGGGTGTGTCTGTACACTGGAAATCAGTGGCTGAGCACTGGGGCTGACTGGGCTGGGGCTGTGTGGGCTGTCCCAGTGGCTTCTGCTGCAGGAACAGGGCATATCCCAGAGCTGGGGTCCCATGTGTCTGGTGTGCCCATGGGCCACTCTGATGCCTGTTCTGTCTTGCAGGGGTGGACATGTGTGTGGAGCAGGAGCACGGCTGCCAGCACAGCTGTGTCAGCACCCCTGGCTCCTTCTACTGCGAGTGCAACCCCGGCTACAGGCTCAACGTGGACGGAAAGACCTGTTCCCGTAAAAACTCTTTTTATTATCCAAACTCTCCTAGGGAGCTTGCAGTTATGGGTCCCATGGAGGGAGGCTGGGACACAGCAGAGGACCCAGCAAGGCCAGCAGCAGCCTGTGTGCTCTGTTCACTGGGCCCTGTGCTTCCCGGGTCTGTAATGGCTGTGGGCATTCAGTGTTGCCAAATCCTGGCCACCCCTCTGGGATGGGACACTTGGGGCTCATACAGCCTGTCATCTGAGGGGGTCTGGGCAGTGTGTATCAGAGGATGCACATCTCAGCACTGAAGAGCACAGTGTTTTTCCCCTGTATTTTATTGCAAAGCATTGTTAGTCGGCCTGGTCACCACACCAGGACTTTTCCTGCTTGTCTCATGGTGCTGGGAGCTGCTCTAAAGTCCTGGATCGGTCCCAGAGGGGCCGGGACAGGAGGGTGATGAGTGTCCTGTTCCCCTGCAGCCATTGATGCCTGTGCAGATGGGAGACACGGCTGCCAGCACCACTGTGTCAGCGTTCAGGGGTCATACTCGTGCCGCTGCCGCCCAGGTTACTACCTCGGCCAGAACAAGAGGAGCTGCATTGGTAAGTGATGCTCTCCCTCCCTGTCCCTCCTTCCTTTACTCCTCGTTCTCCCTCTCCACTTGTCTTTCCCTTTCTGCCATCTCTTCTCCTTCTCTCCCCAGTGATCGATTACTGCAGCTTTGGAAACCACAGCTGCCAGCACGAGTGTGTGAGAATTCCCAACGGGCACTACTGCCGCTGCCGCAGCGGGTACACGCTGCAGCCCGACGGCAAGTCCTGCCTGGGTAGGTGCCAGCGTGGCACACAGCACGGGCTGTGTCTATGGCAGATGCCTTTATGTCCTGCCCTGTCCCCAGGGAAGGGCTGTTCCTAGACCACCCTACCTGAATGGGGATAACCCCATGCCCTTGGCTTGTCTTCCAGCCACCGACCTCTGCAACGGGGTGGATCATGGCTGCGAGTTCAAGTGTGTGAGCACAGAGGGCTCCTACCACTGCATGTGCCCCGAGGGCCAGCAGCTCCAGGCTGATGGGAAGACATGCAGCAGTGAGTACTGGGACATGGCTCTTGGCATTCTCCTTGCCTGGGCTCTCCTGGGGAGGGATCACCTGAAACTGGGCTGGGGGACTCTAAGTGGGGCTTTGAGCTAGGTTAGAAGGGGATGGAGAGCTAGCTGTGCTTGGGGGAGCCCCTGGCTGCTGCAGGGATGGATGCTTGTGTCCTCAGAGACATGGCCCAGAAGATGCAACAGCTTTGAGGAAAGGTGCAGGAAAAGACCTAGGAAAGACTTTCACAGGGTGGTGGGGTATCAGGGCAGGTTTTTGGGCTCAGTCCCCTGGGCTTGCTTTGCCCCACTTCCCAGCTGCAGTTCCAGGGGCTCCCCACAGTGTCCTGAAGCCCAGAGCTCTGCCCCAGCCCTGGGCACCTTCACTCTGACAGTGCCCATGGCCAGGCTGGTCCCCTCTCATCTCACCCCGTGCTTGCAGAGTGTGGAGCTGGGCACGTCGACCTGGTGATGGTGATCGATGGCTCCAAGAGTGTCCGTCCCCAGAACTTTGAGCTGGTGAAGCAGTTTGTGAACCGCATCGTGGACCTGCTGGATGTGTCCCCCCAGGGCACACGGGTGGGACTGGTGCAGTACTCCAGCCGCGTCCGCACTGAGTTCCCCCTCAACAAGTACCACAGCGCGGATGAGATCAAGAAGGCAGTGATGGATGTGGAGTACATGGAGAAAGGCACCATGACAGGCCTTGCCCTCAAGCACATGGTGGAGCACAGCTTCACCGAGCTGGAAGGTGCCAGGCCTCTCTCCCACAACATCCCCAGAATCGGGCTCATCTTCACAGATGGACGCTCCCAGGACGACATCTCCGAATGGGCCAGGAGAGCAAAGGAGTCAGGTGTGGGGGTCTGGGGAACCCCCAGGTCTGGAGAACCCTTGGGCATCCTGGGGTGGTTTCTTGGGGTGGCTGTCTTGGGGAGAGGCTGCAGCATCCAGCCTTGGGGGGCTGCATGCCCTGGGTCGGCAGGGGCAGACCAGCTCTGCCGTGGTTGCAGGGTGCTCTGTGCAGCATCCTTCATGCAGCAGCCTGCACCACCACAGTGCTGCCTTGCTCCTTCCCATCCTTCCTGAATTCCTGCTGTGTGTTTGGGCAGCCCAGAGAAAATTGTGCATCCTTGGCTTTGCTCCCTCTGGGCTCGGGGCTGCTTGGTCTAGGGTGGCCAGCACAGTGCTCAGGATCCATCCTTGCCACGCAGGGATTGTCATGTTTGCTGTGGGTGTCGGAAAGGCCGTGGAAGAGGAGCTGAGAGCGATCGCCTCCGAGCCAGTGGAGCAGCACTTCTCCTACTCAGCCGACTTCACCACCCTGACCCACCTTGTGGAGAACTTCTCACTGAACATCTGCCCAGGTGGGTGCTCCTGGACACACCAGGGGACTCAGCCCCAAGCTGGGAGGGCCCTCTTGTCCTCACAGAGCCAGTTGGGGTGGTTTTGTGTGTCTGTCAGTCCGTGTCAAGTACTCCAAGGCTGAGCTGGGCTGGTGTGAGCCTAGGTTGTCTCTGGATTTCACCAGGCTCTTGTGGGTAGAGAGGTAGGTCTCAGGGAGAGTTTTGGAAGAAGAAAAGATGGAGCTGGGGGGATTAATTAAAAAATAGGAGGGTTAATGCGACAGTATTAACATGAGCAGCATGTGCCATTGCATGGGCTGAAGCTGGGATGGCACCCTGCCTTGGGGAATGCTGCCTCAGCTCCAAAGGTGGCCTTGGCCAGACCTGTGCTTCTGCTGCTGGATGCACAAGGACCACAGTGGGTTTCTGTGAGGGTCTTCCTGCTGTAAGGAGGGCTGGGGCTGCAGATGTGGAGTCAAGATGCCCCCTGCCACCCCAGACTGAAGGCAAAGTAAAGCTCAGTGCTGGCTGTGCTTGGCACACTGTGACCACGTGTGTGACAGCTCTGCAAGATGCCAGATGGGATGCCTGGAAAAGGCCTTGTTGGGCTAGCAGGGATGCAGCCTGGCACAAAGAGAGAGGCTGAAAACAAAGGGCAAAACAATGGGGAGAGCCATGAGGCTCAGATCCAGCCCTGGTGGGTGGCTGTAGGGGCAAGGGACTTGTACAGAAGCAAGAGAGGGCCGTGGGGGCACTGTGGGGCTGTGGCTCTGACTGCAGCCAAACCCCCACATCCCAGAGGAAGGCAAAGGGGAGACAGAGATCCGCAGCCCGTGCGAGTGCGAGGCGCTGGTGCAGTTCCAGACGAACACCGTGGCCATCCTGCAGAGCCTGACGGAGAAAAATATCCTTTATGGTGAAGCCTGGGCTTGCTTGGGTTCAGGGCAGCTGGGGACAGAGTGCACACAGGGAAGGGAGGGAGACTTAATGGGGGTGGGGAGAATTTTGGTTTCTTTGAGGGGAAAAAGCTCTTTGCCCCCCACACCATCCGGCTCATGCTGTTTCCTTAGCACGCTCACTTGCTCAGATGACAGCCAGACTTGAAGACTTGGAAAAGCAGATTGCCAACAAGAAGTGATCCTGGCAGAGGGCTGCAGCACTCGGAAGGGGTACAGGGATGTACAGTAGCTACATGACATTGTTATTGCTAGGTTATGGTAAAGCATCAGTGTTTGTTCTTATATCTCAAAATCCCCAGGGGGATGTGGATTGTATTTAAAAAAAAATCCTAAGAACACCAAAAAGGTACTTGATCAAAACCTCTGCTGTGAAGCCAAGGGGTTTCACCCGTCGCTGTTGCCTTGTTCCTCCCAGCTGGAGGGTCTGGGATGAGGGGAGATGACTGTGTGGCCAGACAGGTCTTTGGGCAGATATGACACCCGGCCTTTCCACAGAGCAACTAGGATGACCCAGCCCTGCACAGCCCCCCTGGAGCCTGGCAAGCTGCTTTGCAAGAGGAAACACCTACAGTGGTGTCACCCTGAGAGTTTCTCTTGTCTCAGTGTCTGCTGCCAAGTGGTGGGGCAAGGAGAGCCAGGTGGCACAGGCAGGGCCAGGAATGCCTGTCCGGCTCCTGCCACGGTGCCCAGGTGGGCTCCCATGGGAAAGTGGGGGGTAGGAATTGTCAGATCCCCTTGCCCTGGTTTGGCAGAATTGTTTGGGAATCGGTATTATCTTATTTGGTTTGATAATCACATAGCAAAATGGTAATTATTCTATCAATATGTATGTGTGTGTATATATCTATGTATATTTAATTTTGAGAGCAGAGTAGTGCTATTTTGAAACTCATCTTTTCTATAAAGGAATTTCTATCCTGACAATAAACCCCCTGAAGATTTGTATGCCACGTGCTTCTCCTTTCAGCAGGGCTTCAGAGTTCCAGAGGTATCTCAGCATCCAGACGGGGGTCTCTGGCTTTTACAAGGTCTCCTGTGCTCAGGCTCCACAAATCCTTTGGGGAAATCCTTGCTCTGTGAGCNGAAGAACTCAGCTCTGATAATAGGCGATATCAAGCTGACTTATGAAAAGGCACAACAGACCTCACAGTGAACTTGTGCCATGAAGTTCCATTGTACAACACTCTGGCTGATTTCACATCCTAATATGATTTCTTTCTCATGTCCTGATGCTCCATTGATCATCTAATTCAAAAGTACCCCCCTTACAGGGATGGACCCACGGCCCGGCCCAGGCACCCCATGGAGCCTCTCTGGGATGTGTGCTGGGACAAGGGACAGGCAGGACCTGCTCCTGACATGTCCCTGCACACTCCACAAGGAACCAGCACCATCTTCATTCCTTTATCTAAGCACAAAAGTGTGTTTCCTTCCTCTGGAGGGATAACACAACATTCCCCACTGTTCCTCATGAAGCTGCAGCCCTTGCAGGGCTCATCCCGGCCTCCAGCACAGTGTCCTCAGCAGAGGAAGGCCATGGAGCTGCTGGAGCGAGTGGGGAGGAGGCCCTGGAGGTGCTGCGAGGGCTGGAGCCCCTGTGGGCTGAGGAAAGGCTGAGAGAGTTGGGGTTGCTGAGGCGGGAGAAGAGAAGGCCCCGGGGAGGCCTCAGTGCGGCCGGGCAGGAGCTGAAGGGGCCCAGAGGAAAACTGGGCCAGAGTGTTCAGCAGGGCCTGGGGGGACAGGACAAGGGGGGAGGGCTTTACACTGAAGGAGGTCGATTTAGGTTTGGTCTAAGGAAGATGTTTTCTTCCAGGGAGGGTAGAGGGGACTGGCACAGGCAGTGCCTGAGAGGCTCCATCCCTTGGAACATTGAAGGGCAGGTTGGATGGAGCCCTGAGCAACCTGGTGTGGTGGAAGGTTGCTCAGGTTGGAATGAGATGATTTTTAGGTCCCTTCCAAGACAAACCATTAGAGGATTCAATCATTCTCTGGTCCCCATCACCCCCTGTGGAGCAGCCCGACAACTTCTGTAGCATCACAGCTGCCAGAGCTGTACCCGTGTTCTGTGTGGAATGGCCAGCACCCAGCAACGAGCACACCAGAGCCATTCCCCTGCTGCCATCACACCGTTCTGGAGCTTCCAGTGCACACTCTGTGCTGCCCAACCCTTGCAGTGCTCTGAGACAACCCTTCACCCTCCTCAGAGACCACCCTTCATCGTGCTCCCAGCAGACTGTACTCACCTGCTCCCCCCAATACCCACCAGCCCTGAACAGTAGCTGCTGTGTGGATCTTGTCATCCATCCCTGCAGGATGCTGCCTCTTGTCCTGACGAAGGTACTGTGCCATTCCAGGGCACCCCTCGACCACCTGGGTGGGCTGGAGCTCTGTGGGAACAGTGTGGGACAGGGACCCCACTCTGAGATTGTGCCCCCTGATGCAGGCTGCTGGAGACACAGAGGAGGAGATGGAAATCCATATGGTGTTGGAGAGCGAGGAAATGATGGAGATAGATCTGGAAGAGGATGTGCAGGAAGAGATGGAGATAGACATGGAGGCGGACACAGAGGAGGAGATGGATATTGACCAGGAAGATGGAGTAGAGGACATGGTGTTGGGATGAAGACCCCCAGCAGCAGGACAGGCACGTTCAGCCCATGCCCTGCCCCAGGGACAGGGGGTCACCTGCCGCCAGGCTGGGGCTGGGCTGGGTGGCCCCGCTCAGGGACACGGTGCCCCGTGCCCGGGATTCTGGCGGCACAACCCCCACCCCCGGCCTGCCCTGCGCCTGCTTTGGGCCACACAACCCCCGTCCCAGCGCCTGGGGCCCGGCTCCCATCCCCAGCCGGGCTCAGGCCTGGCGCCAGAGTCCCGCTGTGCCCAGCGTGTGCCAGGCTGGGGGCACAGGGAACCCCCAGCAGGGCCCAACTGCACCGACCATGCTGCTTGTTTTCTTCCAGGGGTGACAGAGATGAAGGCTGTGGATGTTGGTCTTCTGTACATATGTTTTAGATTTTGTTTTCTAATGCCTCTGTAAATACGTTTCGTCGATTGTCGTTCTTACGAAGATTTTTAGGATGCAAATACTTTTCATCAATTGTTGTTTTTATGAAGATTTTTAGGATGAAAATACATTTTAAAACTTGCTGTTCTTCTCTTGAAAAAATATTTTGTAGTTCATTGTTTTTGCTGCTGTTCTGCAAATAAATAGTCTTTGTATTTCACACCCCAGCTCTCTTTGTATTTGTTTTCAGCATGCACAGCATTTGTAGAGTTGTGGTTTCACCTACTCTGGCTTCCCAGGGCTGGAGGTGTCTGAAGGTGCTGGCATGGCCCCCCAGGGATGGGGGTACCTGTGCACAGAGGNTGGGGGTACCTGTGCACAGAGGGGTCCCACTGACAGAGGTCACACTCTGCTTTAATTTGCTTTGCACACTCCTGGTATTAGGAGACGCAAATCCCACCAGGCCCCGTTCCCCTATCCATGGGATCCCATCTGGGACT
>VYXB01003346.1:0-28093 GCA_013397135.1 Pachyramphus minor | reverse complement strand
TCCACTTCAAAAAGGATTTTTCCAAATCACGGAGTAATTGCATTTGAATTTCCAAATCATCCACATAACTGGAAGAGGAATGAAAACAATCAATTTGCAGCAGATATATTCAAAAGAAAGAACCCAAAGTCCTGTATATTTTTGTCTAGGTTTCCTTGTAAGGTGTGGCATATATGCTAAAAATTGTTCCAGTTCTTTATAGAATATGATATAAAAATTATTATTCACTAAGTCATGTCTTATCAGGATGACTTTCTGTAACATTTTTTTTAGGAAGTTATTGGTTTTCCCTGTAGAACCTTTCCAGTTGGTAACTCACCTGAATAGGAGTAATAATTGAGTCCAGAGGGCTCTTCTTGCCACTGGAATTACACTAAGATAATTTTTGCCTACATTTCCCTTGACTGGCGTATTATTTGAACTCATTGTGCTCCGTACTTTCACAGCATGTGTCTGTTTCCACAGCCTGCCCAGGGACCATATTTTTTCGGGGATGTGTTTGAAGGAGAGTTCCAGAAAATGCTAGGATATTTGGACTCACAAGGCTGTTGTTTGGCTGCACCAAAACCCTACCATTGTCACGCTGTTGGCATGTACTGCTCAGATCATAGCATTCATATCAGTTTATCTTCTTTCATGAAATCAGAATCAGTAATTCCAATTTACTAATGTTCTGGCTACATCTTATCAAAATCTGTAACAATATACACACAGGGTCTGAATTAGTCCCCTTCAGTTAAAGTGCAAAATTACATCACTGGATTTATTTTTGAGAGCAGTATAATAACAATTTAATCAGTGGAAGTAGTATAAAAACCAAAGACAGACTGCATTTTCCAATTGCTCTTTGGAAATACACAAGGAAGTCACAGAAAACAGTGACTGGAAAAGAAGGAGAATAAAATTTCAAAATAATAAAAAAAAAATAATAATAATAAAAAAAACCGACCAAAAAACCAACCAACCAAAAAACAAGCAAACAAACAAACAAAAAAAAAAACCAGAAAAAACCCACCACACCCTACTGAAGTAGCTCATTCACTCCAAAGAATCAAAAATGAAACTGTGGATATCTACTCTTATGGACTAGTATAACTCTATAGGATGTACGTTTTCTGAGGTTGTTACACAAGGTTAAGATTTCTTTTAGGGATAACTATATAGAATTTATTAATATGATTATTTCTACTTTTCTGTTTCACACATATCTTTACCTTATTGTTGTTTTCTTAGAAGTGATTGTTTCTTGTGAATTCTTTTGTGTCACAAAGAAATGTTATGTAGACATATATAGCATATCTATGGTATGGTCCTTCTGATAAGTATTTAGACACAGGGCTTTTCTTAATTTATGCCAAAATTGGATCTTTTTGTCTGTATTTTCTTTTACCTTCTTACTTTTGATGCAGCAGCCTGACAGAAAAAAATCTCCTAAAGTTTTGATGTCAATATTTAGTTGGCTTTTGTTATTTTTCTCCATATATATATACATATAAATATAGATATGCATATATGTATGTACATGTATGTATACCTACATATGAAAGTAAACTATTTTAATTATTTTTGCCATATCACTAACTACTGCACTAACTGTGTAGGTTTTTTTTACTCTCCATATTTAAATATTTCCTCTTTTTTACACTCTATGAAATATTGTGACAGCAGATAAGCAACTTTAAAGTAATTAAAACAAGATATTGATATAGGATGATCAATGTAGTAACTAGTATAGGGTGTGAATTTTTAGTTATAAAGTATTTCAATATGAAATTGAAATTTTCAAAGCAGCTCAACATACAAATAAGTATGTAATCTTCTCCTCTGTGAGGTTACATCCTTCTCACTAATGAAACTAAGTTCCAAAGGAAAAAGAAAAAAGACACTCTTTATTATGAAGTTGTATTTAATAACCTAAATATTTTAAGGTTTTCTGCAACAGTGTACTATTGATGTAACTTCATGGCCCAAAATCCACCTTCTATCACATTAGTATTTCTGCTCTACAAAATGAATGAAGCATTCCAAAACAAAAGAAGTCTCTCACTTTTCAGGGGACAGATGAATGTCATGTCTCCTGATGGTACTTGAAAGCTGAGAGCAGCAGCCACCCTTAGTTATGCAAATTATAAATAGTCCTTTTAATAATCTGATACTTTCAGTGAAGTACTATAAGGACTGTAGGCTTCATTTCAAAATGCAGCCCAAAACATGGTTGTGTGTTGGCTAAACATGCAAATTGTTACTACCACCACACTAATCCAAAACAACAAAACAAAAGAAAAACTTCACAGAAAAAACAATAGGAGAAATAGTAAACATCATAACAAAGATGTCCTCAAAAGATTTTTTTTTTCCTCAAGATTAGATTTATTTGTAGAGAATATTTCCAGACCCTGGGATGCCAGAAATTATCTGGGTGTAAGAAAAGGCTTCCATTCCTGGTTTTCTGTTCATCAGGCTCCCTGTTTATTTTCAAATGAGAAAGGCTTTGAAATACTGCATTTGCTTATCCTCAACATCTAAGCTTTTGTGTTGTCACAGTGCTCAATTATTTCTTGCAGTAAAATATGAAGAATTAATTACACTACCCTAGTAACTACCCAGTATCTTTCCTAAGAGTCCATAATAAAACAACTTAAAAGATATCAAATGAAATAAAATACTATCATGTGTTAAGATTGCATTCACTGGGTGTCATTTTTATTTAACTTTTTTTGTGAGCTCATCTGCATATTTTATTTCTTTACTTTGTTTATTTAAATTTTAATTATTATTTGAAACCTTCCTGAATTATCTCTGCCTTCTTTTCTTGTCTCTGTTTTACATTTCCCTTCTGTGCTTTTGACATTTTATTCACCTGCATTAAAGAAAAATAGTTTCTTTTTCAGAATCCTAGTTGGTCATATTTAAGATTATTTCTTTTTCAATATCTCCTCAATTATGTTTCTGTCTGCACATGTGACCTTGTTTTCTATTGTTTCTCTTTTCTCTTCCTTACTGATGGCAGACTTAATAACTACTAACACAGGTCAGTGGAAAAGGTTCATATCACTACTTTTGGCTCTTCTACTCTTCATTATTTACCAAAGCAGAGGGGGTTTTTTTCCAACATAAGGAAATGAAAATGTGAATAACAGCATACTGCACACTGCAGCTCTCCATATTTTCAGGACAAACTTCTGTTTTTGTTCATACCTGTTTTTACTTTTAAGGCCATTTTTATTGTGCAAAAAATGGTTCTAATCCTAACTGTATAGATTAGAATCTCCATGAAAGAATATTAAATGCTAAATTAAAGTGCAATTACATTTCATCTGATAAATTAATTTCATTTGATGACTGTATATTTTTATATATATAAATAATGGAATTGCACTCTCTCTGCTAATGAAGTCTGATCATGTTTGTTTTATAGAATTTCTTGCAGCATTTTCTTTACATTTTTGTTGCCCTCCACATTTTTAATGGCTTAATCATATTTTTGCATTTCCAGTAGTTGGTAAATGGGTATCCAATCTCAATGTAATTTTTAAAAAATATTTCATGCAAGATATATCAGTTACATTGCACATACTCCCTCTGCAACTAGATGGGATGACTGTAAGTAGATACCTCCAATGCTACAGCACTCCGCAGTTGTGGCTGACAGCAGGAATGAATATGCAGTGGCACACGGCTTTGCTGCAAATGGATTCATAGCATAACCCAAGCTGACGTTGTGCTGTTGCCTCACATTGGCTTTTGTCAGTCCCACTCTCAGTGCTACTGTCATTGGCAGCAGACAGGTTAAAGCTGACTCATCATAAAGCTGTGCCTTTGGCTGCAATGACAGATACACCCTTTTTTACATAAGAAGCTGCACATCCACATAGCACTGTAGAGATACTTAAGCTTCTTGTATTCTTATATTGATAAAGAGACTCAAGGAAGAGATAGGTAGTTGTACATATACACCAGTTAAAATTTTACTGAGTTGTTCAATTTATCATTGTACATGTATAGCTAGGGATATAATTTAGTACGTGTTGAACAAGAAACAAATTTATTTGAATTCTGAATCTCCCAAGTATAGTCCAGTTTTTACATCACATATTCATTTTTTTTTTAATTTAGTCCATGACATTTTTAACAATTCTGGTATTTTTTTTCCTTATTTCATCTTTGTGTTGTCATAATGTGTTTCATTGAGTTATATAGAAATATAAAGGGACTGAGTAAATAATTCTGATTGTGTGAATCATCTAAACTCATTATTACTGAAGCTAAGTTTTTCTTTTTTCTATAAAAAATATATATTTTCTAATGCAATGCAATTAGTATGTAATATTTCATTGTATTTTATTAATTTCAAAAATAAAAAAAAGCATATGAAGACCATTGATTTATTTTGCCTTTTGCAAATACTGCATTAATGTAGAAATATAAAATTGTTAAAAAACAAGTTTGTCTTTAGTGAAATGCTACATTTAAAGTATTATTCTAACAGGAAGTCATCCAGATTCAGTACACTATTAACCCACTCAAATTTAGGCAATTATCTGAGCTAGAAACATTGTCATCAGTTTTCTTCCATAGGTAAAAGGGAGAGCTAGACCTCTCTAAAGGACAGTCCAGACTACCTAAAGTTTGAACCATTCTTCTTAGACCATTCCTTTCTCTGCTGAAATTATGTAAAATAAGTAAAGATGGAACCTCCAGTGATAGCAATCCTACTTTAGTTACGTTTGGGCTATGTCAAAATTCAGTGGAATTATCGTGTGTAAAAACAAAGCACATTGCATGTCAAGATTTTTATTCCCCACTCAAATTTTTTTATCACATCTACCTGAAGAAGAATTTCTGACTTCTTAGTACAGATGCACATGGAGACAGAGAACCTAATATGCCTTTTCTTCATCAACTGTTACGTTGGGAACAGAAGCACAAACCCAAACCCTCTTCCTATAGAAGGTCTCAAAATATAGAACCTGGATATTTCTATCGAAATTCAAATAACAGAATTAGTTTATAATTTAGAGCCCATCTGGACCTGAGCCTAGATTTCCTGCCAAATGAGCACCTTGGCAAGGGTCTGAGTTGTGAATTTTATGGTATCACAAGTTTATTAAATATTGAGCATGTAGCACTGTAATTTATGTCATGTTTTACAAATAGATAATAAAATATGGTTCCCCTGCCCAATTCTGTGATGAGATTGTGAAGGGCAAAACAGGACATTGTTTCAGAAATTAAAGACATGATGAGATAATAAAGAAAGGGGGAAAACCATAAAGCCTTATTTGAAGGGAAAAAAGTGTCAGCCTTGGCAGGTAAAAGAGCTTTCCAAACCACATCATAAGAGAAGGCGTGAAAGTTAATTTGGGAGAAAAAATATCTAATGCACAGAGAAA
The DNA here is from genome assembly GCA_013397135.1 of Pachyramphus minor. NCBI lineage: Eukaryota > Metazoa > Chordata > Aves > Passeriformes > Tyrannidae > Pachyramphus > Pachyramphus minor. Next base: position 22,700 of record VYXB01003346.1, on the reverse strand, counting down.
AGAACAGGGAAAGATAATTTATATGAAACATCTGTCTCTGCATCTCCTGATCAATTAATCTAATGACATCTTTCTAAAACTTCTTCATTACCTTCAATTTGGGTTACTGTAAATAACATTGATTTGTTTAAGAAGTTAATTTGCTAATAATTAATGATTTTTACATCTTTATAAATGTATTGAACAGCATATGATTGAAGTCAGATCATCAGCACCAACTTCTTCCCTTCATTTCCTACCTCTTATTTGATTATCAATCAATTAAAATATATTCTATGGCTTGAGCTTCACCACATACTCATTCACTCTGCCAAAGAACTTCTTCTTTCCCCTCCCCTCCCCTTCCCTCCTCTTCCCTGTCCTCCCCTCCCCTCCTCCTCTCGTTTCAGGGTGTTAGTTTCTTTTCTTTGTTTGTTTGTTTCTGTTTTTTAATTTGCCTTTCTGTTTCAAGAGCCAATTTTTTTTTTTTTGTGGGGGGGAAGGGGTGGGTGGAAGATAGGTGTAGATATAATAAAATATCAAGAAGGTTGACATGGTTAGAAGTATGAAAGAAGCAAGCAGCTCTGCAGAAGATATTTTGGATGCTCAGAAAGGATATAGAAAGATATCTGTCTCAAACAGTGTTATGACAATCTAATTAACACGTATGAACATTCAGTCTGCTCAAGGTTGGAAAAATAATACTCTGTATCAGCTTTCTGTATCAGCTGTTGGAGTGAGATCTGTGTAATTAAGAAGATCTAAAATTCTTTCTGCTGGATAAAAGTCTCTCTGGGGTAGCTACAGGTTGGTTTTCTATGCAGTAATACACAAAAACTCTATTGGGTTTTATTTTTATTTTTTTAACTTCAAAATATCTGGATGTGCCATGACAGTAATTCTTAAAAATCTCTCCTTATGTGTACAACTGGTTTAAAGAGCCAATTAGAATCCAGAACTAGTAAGAAAACAACAGTTTATTCCATAGTTAGACTTTTTACCTGTTCTTCCAAGCAGTTAAGGATTTAGGAGAAACAAACAAACAAAGAAAAATAAATCTAGACATTTTCACTATAGTTTTCATTAAATGAAATTAAAAAAAGTACGGAGCACAAGGATAAAGAATGGTCACTGTACAACCGTATAAGAAAGTTATTTAAAACTCTAAATATTTTACTTCTAATTGGAACATATCTGACAAGCAAATTTTAAAATATCTAATTATGGTAAGCTTTTTTGTCACTTTCAATTAAATATACTTAAAAAGAAGTAATAATATATATAGTGATCATATTTCCTCAGTAAAATTGTATTTTGTTCATAGTACAAACCTGTATGATTACAAATACCTGGTAGGGATTTTTTGTTTGTTTTTTCTCAAGATTAAAAATTCTTAATGGTTTCTTTGTTCATATATATTTATTATGAGGAAAATATACTTTATAATGAACCTCACCTCAGTGCTTTATTGGCAGTAATATTCAAATAGATGCATTCATATAAAAGAAATGGTTTAACCTGCACATAATGATCTATAACAGCATAACCAGCCTGTTTCTTTATATTAAATCAATTGAAGTTGAAATGGTACTTCCTCCTCCCCTGTTTTAGTCCACTGTCTATAATGTATGATTCAGCATTGAGCTAAAGCTTATTTCTATATACTGTGTTCTGTAAGGTTTGATGGATAAGAAAAAGCCAAGGTATCCAGCATGTGTTAATATAAAACCTGGCAGTCATTTTGTAAACATAGATTGTCATGGCCACATGTTGTGTTTGCTTATAGGAAAAACCACCTTAATACGCAGTGCTAACTCAAAGACTTTTCTGAATACGATGGACTTCATGTAACTTGAGAAGATTAATTGTTAAAGCACCCCATCAGTTCTGTGGGAAAAAAATATTGCAGATATTTTAAAAAGGGTGTTCAGTATGATGCCATGAAAAATGTACAGGGTTTTCAAAGACCCTAACAATACAGAAGAGATAATTAAACTACTGAGGGTTTTTTTGGTTGGTTGGGGATTTTATTGTTGGTGCTTTTTGTTTGTTTTTTTGTTTTTTAATAGAATAGTAGAATCATTTAGTTTGGAAAAGTCTTTAAGATCCTCAAGCTCACTTGTAAACCTAGCAGTACATCCACATGTTTTTTGAACACTTCCAGGGATGGTGATTCCACCTCTTCCCTGGGAATCCTATTTGAATGATTGTCAACCCTTTTCATGAGCAAAATTTTCTTAATATCCAGTCCAAACCTACCCTGGTGCAACCTGAGGCTATTTCTTCTTGCCCTCTTGCTCATTACTTCGGAGAATAGGCTGACTCCCACCTGGCTACCACCTCATTTTGGGCAATTGAAAAGAGGAGTGAGGTCCTCCCTCAACTTCCTTTACTCCAGTCTAAAAAGTCCCAGCTCCCTCAGCTGCTCCTCATAAGACTTGTGCTCCAGACTCTTCATCAGCTTCATTGTCCTTCTTTGGATGTCCTTCAGAAAGAGCTTCTGTTCTTACAATAACAACCAAAAAAGTCACTTTTGTCAATATCACTGACTTAACATTTTTGAGAAAACTGGATTTTTTAAAATATTTTTTCTCTTAACAAATCAGATAGTTGAATACTGATAGGCAGGTGGTGAAGATGAAAAAATTNGGCTGACTCCCACCTGGCTACCACCTCATTTTGGGCAATTGAAAAGAGGAGTGAGGTCCTCCCTCAACTTCCTTTACTCCAGTCTAAAAAGTCCCAGCTCCCTCAGCTGCTCCTCATAAGACTTGTGCTCCAGACTCTTCATCAGCTTCATTGTCCTTCTTTGGATGTCCTTCAGAAAGAGCTTCTGTTCTTACAATAACAACCAAAAAAGTCACTTTTGTCAATATCACTGACTTAACATTTTTGAGAAAACTGGATTTTTTAAAATATTTTTTTCTCTTAACAAATCAGATAGTTGAATACTGATAGGCAGGTAGTGAAGTGGTTAGATGAAAAAATGGTATATACATATATTAATATTTTTTCCTACACACTGATCCATATTTTAGTAAAGTTATTCCATACAAATTCAATGAGTTCAGCCACATATACATATTTGACAGCATTATTAGAGATAAATTCTTTTTCTTCTAGTACACTTAACCTTTTTATATAGCTTATGTTGCTTACAGAATAAATAATGGACTGCTGAGGATTAAACATATCTCAGGGAATCTATTGATATTCCATGTGTAAAATGAAAGATGCCACATAGGCAGTTTGTGAAAAGAGTAGTCCCAGAACAAAACTCTGTGGGAGAAATCACACGAAATTGGCACAAGTCTTTCAACATTGCACAGTCAACACTCTTCCACTCTGTCCTTTAGGAAATGAAAAAATGGTTGAAAAATAAAACAGTCTTAATACATATTAATTCTTTTGACTTCTATGTTAAAACTGCATCTAGTAGCAATCGGACTAAGACTGTAATTTTTTTATAAGTGGCATACCACCATGCAACCATTTTGAATAAAGTAAGGTGTCTAATTATCTAAGATGAACTACTTCCATTGTTCTACAAGGCAAGGGAAGGCCCTTATTTCTTTACCAACACCTGAAGTCTCTAATCTGTCTCCCACTACAAGTGTTGGACATGCTAGGGATATACACATGCATTATTTTTTTGTTTCCATCACAAAAACTCTATTCTGAAGGGCCTTTCTAATATTAAGTCATGAAATCTGAAAGTTAGTGTGACATTGAGTGCAAATTTATCACTGAAATGAACTTTTTCAAGTCATAGAATCTAAGACTGATGAGTACAGTCACAAACCAACTAAATTTCAGAGAGGGACAGCCACCAAGCAGATCAGTCTCAATCTCTTTCTTTTTGAAATCTGTATATTTAAAATTAATAATTATTTACTTTTTAGCAACAGTTTCTGCTCTCTGATAACTATTGAAGTAACCTGACACCAGAAATGCCAAGAGTTACAAAGATACTTAAAGCAAAACCCTTTCAAAAATAGTGGTTTTACTTTTCCACACAGAAAGTCAAACATGATTTAAAAAGAAAAAGATGAAAAGTAGAAAAGAAATATCACTGAGGTAAAATCTGAAAGAAACTGGATGAGCTGATTCTTGTTAAGGTACCCCTTACGTTACATTCATACACGAGATTAATAGAAATACCAATANTAGAAAAGAAATCTCACTGAGGTGAAATCTGAAAGAAACTGGATGAGCTGATCCTTGTTAAGGTACCCCTTCTTGAGGGGTTAATACGTCACATTCATACACGAGATTAGTAGAAATATCAATGGATACACAGTGAGAAGGATAAGATTAGCTGCATCTGTCTAATTGTCTAAGCTGATTACTTGGACCCCTTCCACAGTTAAAAGAAAAGGGCAGGCATCTTCAAAGGAAATCTTGCCATCTTCTTCACACAGGGTGACTCAACCCTTGCAGCACCTCTGTCTCTCCAGTCACCACAGGGGAAACCAGAGTTATTTGCTCATGTTAGGCATTAATTTTAATGCCATCATAAGTTAATAAAGTTATTGTTTGTCTTGTCTATTGGTATCAAACTGAAGAGATTCATGGGGCATTCAGTCTAACTACAATAGGATTTCAAGAAGGCATATTCACAAAGAGATTACACTTGTACCAGTGAGAAGACTTTTCTTGTATACTGGTTTTGGTTGAGATAATTTTCTTCATAGTAATTTGGATTTTTGACCAAAACAATGTTGACAGTACAGGGGTGTTCTCATTGTTGCTGAGAATTGCTTATACAGAATCAAGGCATTTTATGGCCCTCATGCTGCCCCACCAGCAAACAGCCTGGGGATACACAAGGGTTTGGAAGAGAAGAGAGACAGGACGGCTAACCCTAATAGAGCAAACAGAAATTCCTTACCATAGGATGGTACGGAAGGCTCAGCAACAAAGCTAGGGGAAAAAAGAGGGGTGGGGACAACATTCAGAGTTATGACATTTGCCTTCCCAAATCATAATTACCTGTGATCGAGCATGCTGGGTTGAGTCGAGAATGGCTGAACACCTACGTGCCCATGGGAAGTGGTGAAGGAATTCCTTGTGTTGGTTTGCCTGAGAATGAAGCTTTTGCTTTATCTGTTACACTGTCTTTTTAACAATGCACAAGTCTTCTCACTTTTACACTTCTGATGCTCTTCCATTCCTGCTGCAGGGGGAGGGAGTGAGCTGCTGCATGGGGCTGAGCTGCCTACCGGGCTTAAGATATAATACCTTGGAACATTAATTAGGAATATTACAAAGAGGTCCAATATCTTTACTGCTTGTCTTCTACAGCAGCTGGGATTACTTGTAAAGCCAGTCTGTGTATTTATTAGGCAATGGTTAAAAAAAAAGGGAGGTGGTGATGGATAGGTAGATATGTCAGGTGTGCGGGGAAGACAATACAATCATTGGCTACCATGTAGCAATCACTGGCTAATAGTTACATGAAGAAGGGTTGTTTTCTTGCTGTGCTAAGAATACATATAGATTGAAAAAAGATGAATGATAATGGTGTTTGGCAGTTCATTGAAGGCTAGAGCAAAGCTACTTTCTCAAATATTTTCATGTGAAATTGAAAGGTTGTGGAAAAGGTCAAAACAGTACTGGTATCAGATTTAAAATGAGGTTTTATAAGAAGGCAGTGGTAAATTGGTCGACATATTTTGGAGATCTTGGAAATGAAGCAAAATATCAATTTTAATGCAATTTCTAATGAAAAGGATTAATAAAAATATTAAATATCTACGACATACTAAAAGTGTTGTAAACAGTATTTCTAAAGAAAAAATCTATTTCTAAATTATTCTACTAAAGAAGTACTTATTACTTTCAGCAATATTCATAGATAGGTAGATAGATAGATCAATCAATAGACAGATTGATCTTATACAAATTAAAACCAACTTGCTCACAATATTTCTCTTTTAAGAATATATTTTTAATACCCCACTTCTGATTTGGGACTTTTCCAACAAGAGAAAGGCCTTAATGTATGAAATAGATAATGATACCAGCTTCTAATGGAAAAATATTCATATATCATTATTCAGACTGCTACTAAATAAAGTATTTCCTTAGTTTTGTTATGTCAGATTTCCTATTTACAGCATCTTTCAGCATATTTCAAGCTTGATCAAGTCAGTGTCCAGTTATTGGTACTCTGGCTCAATCCAGCAATGAGTAAAAAGGGTAATGCTGAGCTCTTATGAGAAAGGGAATTATAGCCCACAAAACCACCCTAAGTAGGAATCATCATTATCCATTTGATCTTACATGTAATCATTCTCTACTCACTTAAACCAGATTCTTGCAGATGATCAAAAGCAAAAGACTTAAAGCTCTCCAATGTTTTCAGAATCAATGATGTTTTGAGGAACAGAGTTTACTGTTTTCCTAGGTCAACAATTAACATTTTTTGCAACATTTCAGTTATGTCCTTTGTGCCTACAAATATCATTGAAGAACAGCTCTTAATCCTCTGCAAACAATGCCAATGCATGTAGCAATACGATATATGCTAAAGTAGTAGTTGTATCACTTTCTGGTTGCATAATGCGAATTTCATTAGGATTAGTCATAGAGTGATGTCATTATGCTGATTGTACACTGTGGAGTATAGAAAAGGGTTGTTGAGCAAAAATGCTAGGTTTAGATTTGCCTTTTAAGAATGACTTTTGAACATGTGGGCAGCCAGAGCATTCTGGATATGTATAAGAGTGTTGGAATCACCACTGTAAACCCCTGTGTTCACCACTGTCTCTGCGTCTGTCTGTCATTTCCAACAACCTATGAATAGCTGCCATGAAGACCTAGTTCATTTTAGTTAAAATGATCTTGATTATCTTAAACAGTTGTAAAAATTAAAAGCTTTGCTGACATGACTCTCTTTAAATGTCTTCAGAATGATCACTGGAGCAGTTTTGGATGCATAGAGATGCATAGAAGGAAGATATGGTTTTCTGTAGGTGGGCAGTTTCTTAAAATACGTGGTTGTTCTTAGGTGCAATTGCAGCTTTCATGTCTATGGGTGTGCTGTTTTGTCAAAGTTTATAAATTCTGAGCATAATTAGTAGATTCTGAGCAACTCAACTCAGTCAATGTTGATTTCTGTTTGTTTCTTTGTCATTACTTTTTTGTTATAGTTGCTCCCCTTCCTTCCTAATATCTTGCCCAATCTCACTTTGCAATGCAGAATAAAACCCAGTAATTTTCGTAGACCTCTAAAGGTAATTGATATTTAGGTGGTGTTTCTGTACAATCTGACAAAGTGGCTCTTCAAAGCAGAACAGCATATTAAAAATGTTTATTCAATTCTTTTCCTTAACTTGAAAAAACTTTGCAAGAAGTGTTAGTTTTTTATGTTTAATATGTTTTTAATTATTTAAAGCAATCATGTTTACTGTATCATTTGGTAAAACAGAGATTTATGTTTACTTTCATCACCACAGAAAAGATAGATCTATAAAGGTAATAAATCTTTAACTGCTTCATAACCTTACACAGTCTTTATAGGTTGAAAGATAATCAATAATCATGACAGAAAAACTGCATATGATTCATCTTTCAAATCATCTTGCTTCTTTATGACACAATGCCAATAGTGAAGAATGTAAATGCCACGATCAATTGTCTTTATAAAAATACCTGGACTTGAAAGGCTATTCATAAGAATTACTTTCCTAGGCATAATTAACATTAGATGGATCTTCCATGTTCACTACACTTCACATGCTGTCAGATTGCACCATCCAATTATACATCTTTGCTGTTTAGTGCAAAGTACTTCTGACTGCAAATTTAGCTGTATTTATACCTTTATTCTGACAGTGTTTCCTATTTCTAATTCATTAATGTGAGAGAGCACTAGTGAGGGGTTCTCTACCCAAAATAATCAATTATTGTTGAATAATTCAATAGATTCAATTTAATTTTAAATAAGCAGTTTTTCGTTTCTGAAGTAACTATATCCCAATGTGTCAGGCTGTTCTTGCTGAATCAGTGTGCTTGAACTCAGACAGCCTCCAAGATGTTTGTTGTCCTGGTGACATCCTTCATAGTATCACTTCAGCAAATGTAAAGTGCCAAGCAGTCAGACAGGAATTTAAATTTACCCATACAGGAATAATTTTAAACAGGGCTCAGAATCTGGATTTTTATTTTTATTAGTATTTTTTTTTACTGTTGTTTTTCCCGGCCTGTAAATATGGACAAAATATAACAGGAATAGTGATTAAAATTATTTCTGCTTTTCCTTCTTCTTCCCGCTACCCTGTCCCCCCTTGAAATTACAGAGAAATATAGTGACAGAGCAACATGGAAAGTCACTCTGTAATTCTCACTTGGGAAGAGAAATTTGCTCTAGTTACTTAAAACTCTCATTGCCTGAAGGTATTGCAGTTTTGGCCTGATACGACTACTTCATCCAATGCAAAAACTCTGGCACCATGATTAGTGCAATGCTGAACAGCTGAATTGTGACTTAATTTTAACCAGAAAAACAGTCAGTCTCGTCGGATATCAACACATTTATTACTTATGTCTGAACTAGTGAAAGAAAAACTGACACAGAAACCTGATTTTTAAAATCAAAATTTGGTTCAGAATAAGACTGTCAAGTGCATCTACTACAGAATGATAATTTTCGGCCCATCATATTCTGTATTGAACTGTTTAAAATACAATGTAATTACCTTTTGAAATATTTCTGTTCTGTTTTTTCTTTAATAGAGTTTATAAGAAGACAAGTAGTTTGCCATTCCAAGTTTTGAAGCATATAGCATTAAGATATTTAGGAATGTTGCATTAAATTAAGCTATAGTTTAGTTTCATATGCAATGAAATATATATTTAATACACTTGTTTTTATAATTTCTTACTCTTGAATTCATACTATATGTACAACAAATTACAGAGAAAGTGAAATAAAGCAAAACATTACTTTAACTGATGTTGCTAATTTTGGCTATTAATTTAATATAAATTTGTTCAGGGTTTAATAATGCATGCCATGTACCTCAGAGACTACACTGGTGTATGTAAAAAGACATTGTCTTGGGATTATGTATGCTGGGTTACATTGTTTTATTATTTATTTATTACAAATGCATTTAGGAAGAAAGGAAAAAAAGAAAGTTAACACCGTATATGACAAATCTTCCAAAAAATAGAAGTTTATTTGAGTCTGTGTTCAAATACAAATATTTTGTCATCTGATCTCAATTCCAGTAGACATTTTTTGTATTGTAGACTATGTGAAAGCAATAAATAAGTAACTCTACCACGGCCACTAGATTGAAGTTCTTTTGAAACTTTATTTTTCTCTTTTTTAAGATATCTGTAGCACCCATATTTACATCCAAAAAGAAAACAAATGTAAGACTGTTCAGAAACTTGAACTCTCTGACCAAAGTGCATTCAATGAGATATTTCTGGAGAGGTGGTGTATATGAGTGAACACGTAAATGCCACGATCAATTTACAGCCTGGTGAACCTTCCCACTAGGACATGAGAGATGAGAGGGTTTGAAACAATTGCTGTCTTTAATTGAGGCCCACAGTCTGCACTCATATATGAAAATCTATGTACATTTTTTGTAAATAAAGAGAATTTAATAAATTATGTTAGGCACAGCATAAATCGTTTTTCCTAACTGGGATACACAAGACCTTCCGGCTTTGGTTTACCTCTCATGGAAAGAAGGGAAAATTCAGTAAACTTTGAGTCTGATATTTTCACAGTCTGCATCCAGATACGTCTGTGGGTACATAATGTAATTCTGAAAGATCTCCTTTTAGTCAGCCAAACTGGTACCTACTCAAAACATATGACAGATACTATTTTCTTGAAAACAAAGACATGGATGCTGATGGGTGAAGGGAGCAGGAGGACTGGTCCACCTTTCGGTCTTGCTGTGGTGTGGAGCTGAACCGTCTGAGGTATGGCCCATATGTGGACGTGATAGCCTGGGAGTGAACTGTGTGAAGTTGCACAGATACACACAACTAAGACGGCAAGAGGTGGATTTCCAGCTCTTGCTGAACTTCAACAGGCCTTTTAGGATTCTTTGAAAATTGAATTCCTTCTGAACTATTTTTTACCAACTCTGCCCAAGTTAAGTAGGATCTTTCCTACAATAAAAATGATACAGTGCACGTATTGATACCGCAATATAAAGCCTAATGATAGAAATTACACTGTAATAGATAGTTAAGGTAACTCAGTACAGTTCAGAAGCAAGACAATCTATTATAACAATTACAAATATCCAGAGAGTTAAAATTTTCATTAAAATTTTATACTGATCTTGAAGTGCGTTCATACAAAAATCCTCTGTTAAAATGTGTGTATAAAATGGAAGTTATTATTCTCATTTAGAAATTGCATTGACTATGAAATATTAATTGAATTTCATAATTAGGTATTGGGACAGAAATGTTTTAGTGCACTGTGTGATGGACACAACATCTCACTTTATAGAGTAAATAAATTTTCTCAGAATAAAAATTAATTTCCAGGTTCAAATAACTATTATATCTTGACATTTTTTGAGTTTAGTAAAAGGTTTCACTACTGATATAACCCCTTAAAGCAGCTGAGAAAGGACATGTATTAATACTACAGTATAAAACCATTTTGCAAGGCAGAGCTGAACTGCACAATAATTTAAATTAAATCTTAATTTAAATTAAGTAAAGCAGTGTTTATAATAAGAGTTCACAGTATACCAGGAATTGAGTGTGATAAAATGAAAAATCATATAAAGGAGAAATTTATTAATCCTTCAGAAAACTGTGATCTGATTTATGCTGTTTTACACTATGAAATATGACATAGTGTGAAATTTGTTGCACATTCATGGAACATATAGAGTCACTCCTAGCCATGTGCGGATGTGCAGTCCCACTGAGCTGATCCCAGAATTAAACTGGTTTTTAAATTTACTATCTAAACAGACAAATATCATGTCCAAGGGATCTGAAAATCTCTGTGCTCTCTGTGGCATTCAGAGTATGAAATAATAAGAAGTATTACTTGCCACAGTATTATTACTTAGTTCTTGTAATGAAAACAAAAGGCAGATGAACATAGCCTCTTCTTCTCTAATTGTCTTGGTTATGCTTTTTTGACATTATCTTTTTTAATTAAATGCAAGGATCGACAAGAAAATAGGATGGCTAGGTTACTCATATGTTAGAGGGTTTAAAGGATCATGCTACAACCCAAAATAGCAGCAGCTGTTGGAGCACTTAATATTTAGCATTTGTGGGTTGCTGTCCAATTAAATAGTGGACAGTCACTTTCTGCTTCAGCACATGAATTCAAATAGTGCCATAGATTTTATTGGGATGAAAGCCAGTTACTTGGGAGTTTTTTACATTGATGTACTTTAAAATCATTACATATTTTAAATCTTAATTCCTCATGTTAAAAGAAGGAGTTACTGCTGTCAATCAACATGAAAAATTTCCCCATGGTGGTGAACTAGCCAAGTATTCTCTGATCACACTGAATAAAATATGAGATAGTGGTGTAAAGTTTAATCATCCTGTTTCCTCAATTTCCTTCTTTCCTTTCAGCAGTAGCCACTGGGGGAACAATTCACTTTTCTGCTTTGTGGAAGGCTCAGGCTAAGGATTTTCTGAGCTCTTTTAATTACTGAGTTTAAGCTAGAGATGCCAAAGGACCCACTGAGCAACAATAAGGGATAATGACTTATGCATGGAAAATTGAAAAGTGTTCATCTTGGTAGAACAAAAGAGAATAAAATAGAACAAATGGCAAGTAAAATTGAAAACACAGAGGAAAAGCAGGTGAGCTATATAGATTTCAAAAGCAATCTATAGCTGCAATTAGAAACTATGCATTAAATCAATTTTTAGTCCTTTTGAGGAATCTAAAGTCGCGCGGGTGGTTCAAAGTACTGTACCTGCTTAATAGATTATTGATTTTCAAAATAAAAAAACAGTAGAACAGCTTTCATGTAAAGCTGAGATACCAAATTCACACATCTGGTACTTTTACACTTTAACAATCCTTTGATTTTTTTTTATTTTTGTGTGTGTGTGCGTGTATGTTTAGTTGACTGTCAATTGTACTTCGGTTTAGTATTAAGGCAACAAACTCATGATTACTTTTGGGAAGCATTGTCTCCCAAACATATGTTCATCTGATGTTTAAATGAAAACCTGAGTAAAACTTTTGTAATCTTTCCTATACTTGGAAAGTTATTTGAAAAAATGAATATTATTTCAGTGTTTTGGTCTTCTTTATGAGCTCAGCCTTCCAGCAAAACATGGAGGATTGTCAACGTTACACACAAAAAATTTAAGACTTTTTCAAGGAACTATTTTACTACTATTACGTATCAATATTAATGGTATTTCTGTCTGTTGGAGATACAAGCATCTGAATCTTCAAATGGAAGACTAGAAATTAATAGGCAAGACAATACAATAATTTCCATTTAAAGCAAATTATTGAAAATTTCATGCCTAATATGTAGCTTATGCAACACTAATATTCCTCTAGACACTTTGAGTTTCTGCTGCACACATGACCCAAAGAAAAATCTGTTCAGGGCTACTAACAACAGAATGACTGAGCAAAAAATTTCCAGAGTTTAAGAAGATATTCTGGAGAAGAATAATGACTTTTATTCCACATTCAGATTCCTGAATATCCATTACTGGTTGCTGTCTTAAATAAGCTTTGATTTGACTCACTCTGCCAGCCTTATCATTAAAATAATGTATTTTGTAAAAACAGCTTGAAATCATAGTATTTTTTTTTAAATTATCTTTCTTCTCTTTGTGATTCCAAATAATTTCAAATGTGCAGAAACATATTGGAGTTAATAAGTTATGTTTAATTTTAACCTATCTTTCAAAAAGCAACTCGTTTAATTTAAGAAGCTAAACATTTTATTCCAGCTTTACTGTGTTTCAATTGGTGGCTAAAGCATTTGCCTAGAAAAAAGATGACACACCGTACCCAGTTCTTTTGGAGGAGTTTTAGCATGTCTGGTACATCTCTCAAAGTTGTTTTTTTTTGTTTTGTTTGAATGAAATAAGTCAGTCTTGGACTGATCTATCAAACCCTTGTTAAAATTGTTTCAGAATTTTAAATTTCATTTTCTATGGATGTACTTTCCAGAACCTGGATTTTGTTATTACTTTCTCTGCAAGTAGTGTCATTTAGTCTCTGTGGTGTTAACAACAAATTTCTCATTGATCTTGTTTAATAATCTTGTTCAATACCATGTTTGGCTGCAGCACCTAAAATCTGCTGAAGACCTTATCCACAACCTCACTTTTTTTTTCCTGTCTTTTTTTTTAATTTTTTCCCAACTATTTCACTGCATTTTTGGACAGGTACTATATTCTTGGTGTGAAGTTAGTTATTTCCTCTGCTGAGTGAGTAGCCTTGACAATACAGGCTCACTGCTCCTGTATGAACTTTACTCCAAAAATGTTATGGAAAATATTTTTTTTCTTTTATTTGGGCCTTGTCCTTTTGTAAATATATAGCAATGAAATTATTCATTTTTTAGAAAACATATGGATTTGCCATTTTTCTCATCTAACACAGTACATCATATACCATTCATGTAATTATTGTGTCACAGTACTCTCTGGAAATTCAAAATAGTGCTCAAAAATATATATTCAATCTAACCATTTGAAATGTCAAAGTAATTTTTCATTGTTAGTTCTTTTCATTGAATTCAAAGCCTCCTGTACACCTAAAATAAGGTGAGAATATTAGCTTCTCTACTGACACAGTTTTATGTTATGTCTGTGGAGAAATATTTCTGAGTAGGCTTGAGTTTACTTTGCTAAATAGGCATTTAGATACGGTGTGGAAGAGTGTTTCAAACAGAAAGGTAATAAAACCAGCATTTCATTTCAAAAATATTTCTCCTAATTTTTTTGTATATAATTTTTTTCAGATAGATGTGTTCTGGACATTTTAAATGCTAATTTTTATTTATACTTATTACTTTATATGTTTAAGTAAATGCAAATTTCAAATCCAAATAAATGATAATCACGTAGACCAGCTGAATCCAAACTTTTTCAGAGCAATCTCCTCTCAGTGCTTACAATTTCCTGCAGATTACTGCATGTTTTTACCCTTCAGTTCTTGAATAAGAAGACTGCCTATGCTACTTTGTGGTGGCTGAGGATGCCTAGCGTCATGATGGTTTGCATACTATAAGAACCAGTAATGAGCATAGTATTTATATTGTGATTCTACTGTAAATTACAAGTGTCAAATTCTCCTAAGTGTAATTTGTACCTGTCCTGTGATTTAAGCATACAGTTGTATCCCTCACGAAATCAGAATTTGGTGCAGCATCAAATATTAAAATTTAACAATAAGCATCAAACTGTCCACATGCAGAATATCTAAAGAGCTTGGTCAGAATCTATTAGACTCTAATAATGCCCTAAAGAAAAATCCTTATGCTCTCGTATTAGCGCTGTTCACTCGTATCCCTGCAGTCCCATCCAAACTTACATGAGGGAGATAACTGAACCTTAGTAAACAATTTGAAAACAGTTCTAGTAACCAGCTGTAGTGTTTGCTTTTCACAAGTAAATGATAGAAAGGAAGAAAATATTTGGTTCATGTGGATTTTCAGAGAGTGAGTTTCAAAAAGAAGTTTGTATTTTTAATGCAGCCTTACCTATCTGATCAGAAGTATGCAATTCCCAAAGTAACTTACTCCTTTCCTCCTATTTAAGGTAGACTTATCACTTACAGCTCAAAACGCTTTAATTATCTGGAAATAATCAAATGAAAAAACACCATAAATAAATGCACAAATATTAACACTATTAAGCTACACTAGACACAGTGAAGTGTGGCTTCTCTGGGGAAGCCCACGCTAGATCAGGCTCTCCACCTTTGGCTCTGTGGAGAGAGAAGCCAGTGCTGGGGCAGGTTTACTGATGGGACTTGTAACCTTGTAGGAAACCCACGCTGGAGTAGTCTGTTCCTGAAGGACTGCACCCAGGGGAAGGAACTCATGCTAAAGCAAGGCAAGAATGAGAAGTCCTCCCACCAAGGGGGAAGGAGAAACAGAGACGTGTGCTAAACTCAGCACAGCCCCCATTTTCCTGCTTCACTGTGGAGCAGGTAGAGAATTCAGGAACAAAGGTAAGCCCTGAAAGAAGAGGGGGGTTGGGGAAAGGAGTTTTCAGATTACTTCTTATTTCTCATTATCCTGCTCTGTTTAATTGTCAATAAGTGAAATTAATTTCCCTAAGTCAAGACTATTTTGCCTGTAATGGTAACCGTTGAGTGACCTGTCTTATGTCTGTCCATGAACTGTATTCCTTCTGTCCTGTTGGTGGAGAGTGAATGACAGAATGGCTTGGTAGGCACCTAATGAACAGTCAAAGTCAACTCACCACAGATTTGTGCCACCATTTTGCAGTGATGGTGATAAGATCATAGCTGTATTGCTGCACATGTGGCTTCCCACTCCTCCTCTTTGTTACCCACACAGCATACATTGGCATAGAGGCACTTTGGTTGGGCCAATCAACCATGACAATTTACTAGGGAAACATTCACAGGTTGATTCCCAACAACTCAGCAGGCCCTGGCTCTTCTGTGTTATACACACAACTCCACTCCCTTCCTCCTTTAAAAGACAGGCATTGGCACAGACAGACTGAAGCACAACATTTTATATGAATTAAGAGAATGAAAGAAATGAGCTGTTTAATAGTACCACATTAACCAAACTGAAAAATAATGTTAAATATAATTTAATATCCTGATTTAAGTTAAACTACTTGGAAAAGAAGCATCTGGATTTTTTTTATAGTACATACAGTAATATGGAAAACTTGAATTCCATTTATGATTGTAGTCCATATAACATTAAGAATCTTCAAAATGTTTTCAGCTATGAGTAAGGAATATATGACTTACCATTAGGTACTAATGATTAACATATTGCTTCTTCAAGCTGCCTTATCTATTCTTGAAATAGATATAATATTACAGAAATGTGATTGGTTTTGAACTTCCACTTCCCAGTTCTTAACAGTATTTATTTATTTATCATGCATAACTATTATGCATAACTTTGTATTTCTGAATATGAAGATTTAACAATTTATTTTTCACCATCCAAGATTTAACTGGTACTTCAAAATGGCTCTTATGGGAAACCATTATGTGCAAATATCCTACCAAATAGCTATTAAAAAATCAGGTATTTTTAAACATTAAATAAATAATATAAATTTCCGACTTAAAAAAATACATTTTCTTAATATAATGAGCATTTTCTATTTCATATTTTCAAAGGCAAAATAAAATATAGGCTTCTTATATGTGTATGCAATCTATATGTAACTGCTTGTCAATATGATTTTTGTTTGTTTGTTTACTTCTTTGTTCATTTCATTGGTTCTTTTTATAAAGAGCACATATATTCCTGTATTATGAGAATGTTCTGGGGATCTATAACCCTCCATTACTTGACTGCAGATCTACAAATATATCTTTCATTCATATACATTCAAAGTATCGAGGTCACGCTGCTGAGAACACAGCTGCGTTGGGCAGGGCACATCTCCAGGATGAAGGACCACCGCCTCCCTAAGATCGTGCTCTACGGTGAACTCACCACTGACTGTTGCAAGAGAGGAGGCACGAAAAGGAGATACAAGGACTCCCTGAAACAACATCTCAGTCTTGGCCATATTGACCGGTCTGCTCTGGCCTCCAGTCGGCAGACCTGGAGACAAACCATCTATAACGCTGCTGCCTCCTTTGAGAACTCACGCAGGATCACTCTCGAGGAGAAAAGACAACTCAGAAAGAATCGCGTCCAGTCGTTGTCTCCTGGAGAATCTTTCTCTTGTCCCTTCTGCAACCGGACTTGTCTGTTGCACATTGACCTTTTCAGCCATCAGCGAGCCTGCAGCAAGCGTGGGTAGAGCCCTTCGAAATCTTCGTTTGCGAAGCCAAGCCAAGATGATGATACATTCGTAAGGAATGATGCAAAAAAATACACATACAAATGTTACTACAGAGCTCAGAAGTTTATCAAGAGTATTTTTGAAAATTATGTAATTATTGAAAACATCTGTTAAAGTTAAAGCATTGTTGATTACTAATCATAAGACTTAGTTAGACTTTTGTCTATACGACTATAAAAAAAAAAAGAAAAAAGTGAAACATTATTTGGAAAGGAATTACTGAATACCTGGAAGATACTGGATTTTGGTTCATTCAGACTGAATTCAGTTATGGAAAAATATGTTCTGTATATACAAGTCCATGGTTGAAAACCATCTGTATTGATGCCTCTGTATCTCATGCCTACATGGAACATTAGATGGGAATACAGGATTTGTTCTTGTAGTACTCATGGGAAATAGTTCTGTCTTAGATTTTTAACACCTCATATCATGTTACAATTTAGAAGCAAGATCTTAAGCTAAGATTAACTTGAAAAGGTAACCTTTCATATCCACATGGCAAGTGTTTTTCTTTTATATTATGTCTTGCTCAATAGAACAAGAGAGAAAAAAAAGATAATATTAATTTGAAGGTCATAGATGACACATATAGATTATGACCATAGGTTAATGTAGGGATACACTCCTATGCAATGGGAAGACTCACCTACATATTCACCTCCATCAAGGAGGAGCATATCATTGGACCTATAAGTCCCCTTTCACAAAATGCTGGGACATCTAATGATGCTAAACCCTCAATTAAATAATTGTTTGTTTGTTTTCTTTTATTGGCTGTTTAAGAGGAGTTTTCATACCCTGCCTGGGAATGGAGTTTAATTTCTTATACAGTGACAAAATGGTCAGTCTCTGCTTCAGTAAGCAGAGATTTCTGCACTCTTGCAATATGGCAGTCTACTCCATAGGTCCATATTAAACTCCATACTTGCTAATATAAACGGGAGATGACCCCAGGCTCATCTTTCATCAGCTTTCTTATTTAATGCAGTTGAACAGTAAAGTGAGAGACGTAGGGGATTTGGTATGTACACACACGCATGTATCCACTCACAGGTGCAAGAAAGAGTGGAAAGCAAGTAAGTTTTAGGATGTTTTCCTTATTTGAAAAAGACCTCCAACTGAATACAAAATGAAACAAAAATCAAATAATCATAAGAAAAATGAAAAATAATAACCTTTGAAATAATGCCATTGTGCTATTATTTTAATTGTATTAATGTCTGACATTATTGTAAATTTTTTGCCTGATATTTATCAATATAGACATATTCTCCACCCTATAGTCTTATGTTTGCAAATCCACTCCCAGTTTAGAGCACACAGTAAAATATATTATTCTGTTAGAAGTTGCTTCCAAATGAGTGAGACTATCAAGGTAATCAATAAAAGTGGTAAAAATAAAGGTTTTCTCAGTAAGATCTCCAAAGCCAGTGACTGTAGTTAGCAGTAAGATAGCAACTTGTGAGATGAGTGCCTGCACAATTTGGAGGCATGTTTCCATTATCTTAGAAATCAATTGAAAAGTAGAATGCCAAAATAGATAGACTAGATATATAAAGGCATCTATCCTGTACTGAACTGTAGTCTATACAAAAGAAATTGTTTTGAAAATGGTGGGAAAACTTTATTAGATTAGAAAAATCTAATTAGTTGTACTTTTTACAAATTGTCAGTTTGAAGTATTGCTGTTTTTCTCATGTGTTCCACATTTACTATAATCTTAATTTTCACTATACTTTCCTCTGGGTGGTGGAGTGGTATAATTCTTACTATTTATTTCCTCAGAAAAAAGAATGTTTCATATATGACTTTTTCCCCCAGCTCTTTATCTTTTGTTTTTGTTTTCATTTGGTGTCATTCCTTTCTTCTAGCAACTTTGTAAGGAAATCTTAGGTGTTCTATCTATCATTCTATTCAATTTATTATAAATAAATTAATCAGCACCACTACAGCAGGCTGGAATAATACACAGACTAGGAAATTGTGCCTCAGCATACCGTGTTAGTGCTTCAGAATCTTTAGAGCCTTGCAAGAGGACTGGGTGGATTTTTTCCTTTTAGTGAACATAAGGGGCCTTTAAACCCCGCAGATAGTTTGTATTTGAGCAAAAACTAGAACAAAACCTTTTAAAAACTGAGAAAACAAAGTAACTGAAACCTGTAGAACAGAAATAAAAGGGCAATCCAGAGACCAGTAATAAGGAGAAGGCCAGGACACAAGTTTTGCTTCTTACTTTCTGATATCCAGTAACATCATTTTAAAAGGAACATAATATACAGTCCCTAAACTATAAATAAAACAGGTAACATCTGTAATGGTCTTCAGGTTGTCGCAGAGTTTACAATTGCATAATAACTGCATCATTTTGACATGAGAATCGGTCATTGTGTTTACTTAGTTGATGGAGCCTGGTTTTAAGCTCAGCACAGAGACTGTGGAACACTCTCCCTCCCTTGGATAGAGAGATATATAGGACCCTGGACTGAACAAAATTACTCAACATTTAAACTAAATTTGACATGCTACTACTTGTAAAATATCTGGAGACAAGCAAAAGACTTTGTAAACCACTTAGTAGATAGTTCTAGAGGAAACGAATTCTGTTGATGCCAGAAATTTACAAGTCATCCTTAGAAACACAGATGAAAAGCACCCAGTACCTTTATTTACTGGGGGATTGTTTGTTTGTTAAAATGGAACAGTGCCTACAAATTCCAGTGTATCAACTTGGGTCCTCTGGGCTTCATCCTCCATCTATACAAAACAGTAAAATTGTTTCTTCCCTGGTAAAGAGACTCTTTTTAAGAGGCATATAGTCATACACCTACTTTAAAAAGAAAAAACATCCACTACCTTACCTTTTCAAATTTTCCTCTTTTCTGTGAAGGTAGTTGGATTCTTTATTTTAATGAACAGAATGCTTAATTATATTTTAACAGAATGGTCTAAGATGTTTGCAATGTCAATGAGACATCTAATTTGCCTTTCATACAAATTAGCTGTTCTCATAGTCAAAACTGTTTTCTGTTTTTAATGACATCCAAGACAAAAAAGCCAAACCAAACCAAACCAAAATAAAAAAATCTTGTACTATTTCCTAATCTGTTATTGTTAGTCTTTGACTGTGAAAAGAATCAAGAAGCATTAAGGGTATCATTATATTTTAATGAAAACCAAAACATCTTTTTCTGATTTTGACTCTTTGTTCTTTAGATCTCTCAGATCTCGAGGGCATACAACCTAATTAAAATTGTAACTAGTTTTCATAAAAATATATTACATGGAATAATGTACCAAAAGAACATTTTCTCTTTCTTTATACTTGTATAAAATATATAATATAGATGGAATTTTCTTTTTCAATGTTAAAATTTAACAGTGCAGATCTGCTCACAGATAAGACTAAAGCTCTGTAGTGTTCTTAATAAGTTGTTCCATTAGATTCTCTCAAGTACAAGACTATGAAATTAAATCATTTTACAATAAATATACTTCAAAAGACTCATTAGGATGAGATCATAAACCTTTCACTCCTTTTGAGTTGAGTCTTATTAAATAAAATTGTTATTTTAGCAACACTGGATAATTACTATTATCACTTGCTTTTAACAAGCATAATAATTTTTTTCCTAAATAAAAAAAATAAAAATCTTAAATTAAAAAAAAAGTTATGACTTGAAGGAAAAAAAACTTGCATCTCCCTAGCTAACCTGGGAGAGGGGTAATATACCCATAAAGTTATTGTATCCAGTGTGGCAGTGGGTTTCTTGCTTCTATTGTTTTCTGATAAAAGAACATAACTTTTTAAAAGATTACTGGATACTTAATGTCAGAAAGATAAGAGTCTAAGCCCTAGATTACTGAGATATTTTTATTTATTTTCTTTGAATGAATTAAAATGTAAGAAGTCTTACATTTTAATCTAGAATGGATCCAACAAAAAAAAGATATTGCTCTCTGAACTAGCAATAAGTTTTCTGAAAGCTCAGAGATCTCATTTTTCTATCCCTGCATCAAATGGCAACAGAAGGAGATACCACCAAGTAAAACAGTGTCCCAGCAGCTGGTGTATAGGACATAAGAATATCAATAGCTCTCTTGACCCTTTTCACAGCACTGTGAATGGCACCTGGATATCCCAGGCCATCTAAGTCTCTGTAATCACTTCCTTATGAAGATTAAAGAGAAATAGCCAGCGAATCTTCTCTTTCTCAGAGATGTCAAATGCATACAGCAGAAAGAACATGTTTCTCTTA
Source organism: Pachyramphus minor (assembly GCA_013397135.1). Classification (NCBI taxonomy): domain Eukaryota; kingdom Metazoa; phylum Chordata; class Aves; order Passeriformes; family Tyrannidae; genus Pachyramphus; species Pachyramphus minor. The sequence continues at coordinate 1,446 of VYXB01003346.1, read as the reverse complement.
ATATTTCTATAAGAACTTTTTCCTGTAAAAAGTGTAAGGGTTAGGCTGTAGAATGTAAGGGTTCCAGATGGATGACAAAATTACTTTTATCTAGTAACAGTGGCTAATTCAGACCAGGTTTGAAATGAAGGAAAAATCAATATAACAATCAAAATGAAACAAATAAATCTATCGTGGAAAATAAAACTTCAATATAATATTGCAGTACATATAATGTCATTTTCTAGAGTTCAGTGTGAAGCCTTAAAATCACAACTGTTCTCCAAAACCAGAACAAAACATATAATAAAATGTGTATAAAACACATTTTACATATTATTATGCGAGTAGCTTTTTATAATAGAGCAGTATAACTATTTTCATAAGCTCACACATTGGGATTTACCCTTTTTTAATAAACAGTGTCAGTAAAGATTCCTTCATGACAATCCAGTATGAATAATCATGTTATTCATCATTCTTTCTGAAAAGTTGTTGGGTAGCTTTGCTGAGGAGTTTTTTGTCTGTTTGTTGTTTTGTTTTATCTTGTTTTTCTTAAGGATTCCACAGGATATTTTTGGAGCGTCAGTTACCTGCTACATTGCACTTCTAAAGCATTATCTTTCAGTGTTAGGTAAAAAAATATTTTCTACACAAAATGAAAATAGATTTTCAGGATAATTTGAAATTAATTATAAAATCAATGTACAGTATTATTCATTGACCATTTTCATGGATGATATAGAGTAGCCCTTTATTTTGATAACTTGTAGACTTTCCCTTTTAAAACACTGGAAAACAAGTACGGATTGAAATAATTTTCTTTTTATGTCAATTTCTGTGTGTCTTCTCTCTTGTCCTTTTCCACTGGGCATATCCACCTATCAAAAGGATCTGTAATGTTTAAGGGTTCATCTGTTCTTTTCTTCCATATTCTCAGCTTGAAGATATAAACCTACCTCTGTGACATAATAAACACGTTTAAGGAAGATAATAATAATCATAAGGCTTCAAATTGAAGATTAAAGTGAGAAATAAGCAACAGAAAGAGATGAGCATAGACTTTGTTTACATGTAAATACTCCTCATAATAAATAAGGGAAGAGAATTGCACAAAGTGTAATGTATATATTTTCATATAATTCTAAATGAAATTATTTTTGAAGTTTTTCATGTGCCTTCAGTGGGTTCTTAAAACACCTGTTACTTACAATTAACTCTGTACACAGCGTTTCACTGAAAAGCAGACTTCATAGACTATGTTTCAGATTGAAATGAATTTCACAGGAAGAATAAAAGTGAATTTAAATTTAAAATTAATTTTAAAATTAAAAGATTTAAATTCCAGAGAATAATTAAAAGTACATTCCAAAGGGACATGTATTCAACCAAAGAGATTTAAAAGACATTTTTCCTGCATTTCAAGGCCAAACTGTCATGGCTCATTCAGGAATTGAATTATACTGG
>VYXB01003345.1:0-13210 GCA_013397135.1 Pachyramphus minor | reverse complement strand
AAATACCTCCAGGGATGGAGAATCCACCACCTCCCCGGGCAACCCATTCCAGTGCCTGATTACCCCCTCTGTAAAAAATTTCTTCCTAATATGCAAACTAAACCTCCCCTGGCAGAACTTGAGACTGTGCCCTCTTGTCTTACTGATGGTTGCCTGGAGAACAGACCAACCCCCACCTGGCTGCAACTTCGTTTCAGGGAGTTGTAGAGAATGATGAGGTCACCCCTGAGCCTTCTTCAGACTAAACAACCCCAGCTCCCTCAGACTCTCCTCATAGGGCTTGTGTTCAAGTCCCTTCACCAGCCTGGTCACACTTCTCTGGACCTGCTCCAGCACCTCAATATCCTTCTTGAATTGTTAAAATTGTTGTTAAACAATTGTTAAAATTATTAAAATTGTTAAAATTGTTAAATTTTTTACCGTTATCCTTTTTATGCCTATGACAGAGTTGCAAAATAAAACAGTTAAATCTGTCAATGACAGATCTTCTAACTATTCACTTATCAGTTTTCTCTCCTATGCATAGCTTCATCTGAGTGAATGTAGAGCTAATATTTTTCTGTAAGAGCATCTTAGGATCCTAAAGGGAACTGATTGTGACAAAATGCAAGAGAAACTTGGACAACTTATAACTTTTGAAATTATCTTGACAAAACCTAATTGCAACTAAATGTTGTCACAGAGACTTTTGCAAGGGGTTCTAAATGATGTACATAAAGTAGATAAATGATGTGTCGTATAAATGAGGGAAGAGGAAACTACATTCATGTACTGAAGTGATGACAGCTATGTAACTACCTAGAGAGATGAGAGATAGAAGGATCATTCTTCTCTGTCATGAAATAATCACCTGCTATGCAGCAGGCACAGTCAAAATAGCAACATCAATTCCACTCAATGCAAATTCTCCCCTGAGTTCTGCATATACTTTAGCATTTGCACATCCTGATTTGAGAACTTTTTGTCATTCTCATTTCTCATGTGCTGAATTTTCAATACATTGCTCTTACTTTCTCATTTGTAGAAAACTTTTTATCATGATGTTCACACATTAAGAAGGTCAATATACTGCTGCTCTTATACATCACAACCAGTCACTTTCTGGGGAAGTGCTAGTTGCCCATTATCTATAGTTAGCTGTGATATTTATATCATATATCTGGCAAATTTATATGTGCAGAAAACTTTGACATATTTCTGCTAAAATAGAAAACTCTTAGGATTTTCTGTAATTCTGTATAAATGCCACACTTTTTAATTCTTGATGGATACTTATTAGCTGTCTTACCTGAAGTTTCAGCTCCATTACAAAAGGATTATACAGCATTCTTTTCTTCCATTAAAAAGAAACTAAAAAACCCTTCACAAATCTTAAGGGTCTTAGAAGACTAGAACACTCCATTCAAACACAGAAGCTTCAATTAGTTAAGGCAAAGAATAATTTGGAGTCTGGTACATGAACGTTTGTTGCTAACAGTTTTCTGCCTGAATACTTCTATTGCTCTCTGCTTTTCAAATCCATGACTCCTCATATGCGTTTCACAAGCTGTCCCCCTTGCACTCATTTACTTTTCAGACAAATCTAAACAGACAAAAGCATAGAGCATATATTTGAATATATCACATTGGGAAATTCATCCGAGTAACATACAAAAGTATTTCCCCTCAGATCTCAATAACAATCGGTTTTCTGGCTTATCAGGCATCATCTATTTTACAGAGATATTTTGACTATCATAATGTCAAAAAAGAGCTATACAATGAGGCAGGCTTCCAAAATCACAGATTCCTGAAAAAGACTGAAATTTTATTGGCTTTTCAGTTTTAATATGTTGAGTTCAGATGGCCCAGGTGCTGGCAGCAGGGGTGACAGGGGCCACTGTGAGGAATAACTGGGGCTGGACATAACCAGTTCCACTGGCTCCGACCAACCCAGCACAGGGCATGGCTGAACCCCATAGCCAAGGTAGGGGCACCTTGGCAAAAGTGTGTTTAAGAAACCACATTTTAAAATATATTTTAAAAACTTCTTAAAGACACTGCCTGGCAGCTGTCAGAAGGATGAGTGAGGAATATGTGAAACAGAACTGCAGATAGCAAGGTGAGAGAAAAAGGAGGGAAGGAGGTACCCTCGCAGCCTGTTTGTAGGACCACACCAGAGTAGATACACTGTATCCTGTGGATGACCCATGCGGGAGAATGGGAAAAATGTTAGGAGAAAGGAGTGGCAGAGAGAAGCTCCTGTAGACTGATTGCAGCTCCCATTCCACAGCAAGCAGTGCTGTTGGGGTGGTGGAAGGTAGAAGAGTTGGGAATGATGTTGAACCTGGGAAAAAAGAGAGGGAGAGATTGGCAAGAGGGTGTGTTTTCATCTTTGCTTCTCATTGACTACCTCAATCGGCAATAAATTAAATTCATTTTCTCCAAGTTGAGTCTGGTTTGCTTGCAATGGTAAGTGGCAAGCAATCCCCATGCCTTTATTTTGATCCAGCAGCTTTTTTATCTTGTTTTCTTTTGAGGAGGAATGAGAGAGCATCTGAGTGAGTGTCTGACAGCTGGCCAAGGTCAACCACATTAAGCCATTCAGACTACATTTGAAATTAATTTTCATGCTTTTCCTGAAATTTTGAAAGTGTGGGGTTTATGAAATTTCCATTAAAAAACCCTCACTTTGAATATGAAGAACATTGAGAACAAAAATTCCTGACTTCTTTCTAGCTAATATCCCAGAAGAATTGATATCTAATTTGTCCAGGTTATATCACCCAGCATTGTGGAAACAAGTGTTAGAAACCAGTGTTAGATACCATGTTTACATACCTGACTCCAGCCCTTGGGTTGGAAGTCAGATGCAGACTGTTTACAGACAGTGATAGGTTTTTAGACTCCTTCACAGTCAGTGAAGTTCTGGTCATTTCAGGCAGTGCAATCTGGACTAGTCATCTGAGAAACTACATGAATCCATTGGCTATGCTGACTGTGAACAATGAGCACATGACAGTTTGTACTTAAACTTATTTAAAATTCAAATTATTTACCTTCCTCTGACTACCTATTGTCATCTGAGCTTTATTAAGATGATGAAGACATCTCTACAGGGCTGAACATAGGGCAAAGGAGATACAAGAGACCCACTTTCTCTTGGACCAGCTTCTAGAGACCAAGGATATATTCCAGCAACTTAAATGGCAATCATTGTTTATCCTTAGGTAAGTGAAGTTCAAAAGCAGACACCCACATTAAGATGTTTACAATTGTAGCTCTGGCCAACACTAGAATTACAGCAAATCCCCTTTCTCCTCAAACTTTCTCATGGATTAGGAGAATGATAGAGCTCCAAGTCTAATTTTAACCTAGGCACCAACAAAAATTGAAATGAAAATGAGTTTTTTTATTAGTGAATAAATAGACAGTGAAGATGGAATATTAACCGTGACATTAATCTGAAGCTATGTTAATTTCTTAAAATGTCTTACTGACATTTAGGATGCAACACATTTTTTTGAACTTAGGAAGTAGCACAGATGTACAAACCTCAAATAGATACCCAAGGCTCATTTTATAGTTAATGAAGAGAAAGAATCACTTAGGAGCTATCATTTATTTTATTCTTACACAGACATTTAACATGGTGCATAAGTCATACCCTAAAAATACCTATTTCTCTACAGCAGCTTTGACAGAAGCTTAAAGATATCACCTAAGGTGTACAAATTTACATAATAGATTATTACAGTTGGATGAGATTTCCCTCAAAAATTACCATTATTGTAGATTTATGGTATTGTGTATAGCTTAATTTCTAGTCAGTGCATTGGATTCCATCTCTTTCATTTTTCATTCAGATAATTCCAAAGAGAAAATGTCTGAAAATTAGCATTCATTTTATGTGTTATTGCTGCTTTACCAGAAATACAGTTCTCTATACACATTGATATTGAGTAAATAGAAAAATAAAAAAAGTAATAGAGTACAAAGGTTAAACATAAATTATAATAAAAATTTTACAAAATGGAAAATATACACAATCAGCTGTTTTAATTTAAAAATTGCTATTACTTATAGTGCATTCATAGACAAAGACTGATGTCATGAGCAAGATAATATATATAGGAAGAAGCTCCTTCTGTGATCAATTCAACACCAGTAAATGCCGATCCACAGCTAAATCCATATGCTTTCATTTAGAATAAAAATGTTACATTTTGACATTTTAAAATTAATAATTTATGACACAATCAAAACAGATATTTAAGTTTCTATGTTTGCTCAAAAAAAGCTATTATTTCTGGAAAGTCTCTTTTTACCGTATTTCTATCCAACCATCTAGCTTATTAACCCTTATCAGAAAGACACAGTTTTTGTTCTGTGAGAGCAAATATTACTTTATGAAAGTAGATGTGATCATAATGTTGGTGAATTAATATGTTCTTGATGCAATGAAGTACAAAATTCTACTTTTTCTCTTTAATGACCATAGAGTTCTTGCTTCTTTCATCAGGTAGATTTATAGCAAATTGAACTGGCTTAATATGTAGCCTAAGAAGCATTAAAGATGATTTGAAGGGGAGGTTCCTCAGATATGGAAGAACAGAAGAAAGACTTCTGCATTTTGTCAGTAGGAAAACAAGCATATTCTGCTTTCCCTTGCGAAGATTCCCATGAATCTTCATTTTGCATTTTTCTATTTGAAGTTTTTCCAACCACCAAATGCTACATTTCCTTTCTCGTATGCATTCACACATATATGTGTCACAAGCACCTAAAACTTAATGACTGTGGAACTAGCAAAGCATATGAATTAATCTCCTCAAAAAATGTGTTCATGATTATGGATAGATGACTCCTAAGTCTTCCATCATATGTCATTGTTCATCGTAAATCTAATGGACTAGTAACTTACAGCCCACCCTTGTTAGGATGTTCATCATAAAATCCAATTTAAAATAAATCAGAATTAAGTACTATGAATTTCAAATTGCATGAATAATGACATGATTAGTATAATAATGGCATTTGAATCAAATAGTGCAAATGTGTGACAGTAAACTCCCTACTTCCCAGAGCCCAGCCTTCCTGTCTTCCTTGCCAGCTGTCCCAGCCTTCACCCTTTCTGTCACCAGGCTGATGACAGGAGACATTTTATTCCCCAGCTTGGAACTGTCTGACTAATACTTGCATACCGGGGGCTGTTGAGGCAGCTTCAGGTTCTCAGACCATTTGTATAACACTCTGCTACAGAATGTCAATCAGATGACACTATTGAAATAATAAATGTATCAGAAAGTGTCCAAAGTAGGGCAACAAAGATGGTGAGGAGTCTATAGGGGAAGCCCTGTGAGGAGCAGCTGAAGTCACTTGGTCTGTTCAGCCTGGAGAAGAGGAGACTGAGGGGAGACCTCAAAGAAGTTACAACTTCCTTGTGAGAGGAAAAGAAGGGACAGACACCGATCTCTTCTCTGTGGTGATCAGTGACAGGACCCAAGGGAAAGGCCTGAAGTTGTGTCATGGGAGGTTTAGATTGGATATTAGAATGGTTTTCCCCAAGAGGGTGGTTGGGCACTGAAAAAGGCTCCCCAGGCAAGTGGTTATGGCACCAAGTCTGACAGAGTTCAAGAAGCATTTGGCCAATGCTCTTAGACACATGGTGTGATCCTTGGGCCTGTGAGATCCTTGGGGCCTAAGAGTAAACTTTGATGATCCTTGTGGATTCCTTCCAACTCAACATATTCTATGATTCTATTATAATAAGGATTCAACATGTATAAATTATGGATTCAACTATGTGTGTATATAACTATGGGTATATATATCCATGTCTGTATGTCTGTATATACATATGCATACATGTGTTGCATGTCCATAGATAGATAGATAGATAGATAGATAGATAGATAGATAGATAGATAGAGAAGTAATGATTTTGCAACAGAAAAATACACACACCTACACAAATACTATGTCTATCTTATACATCTAAGAACAGTTCATGGACAGTTTCGGAAGTAGGTCAGAGGCAATATTACAATTACATCTGTTGTCACTTTTGAATCCCCTAACTCAGGAGCCTTTTCTTCAGTGGTTGAAGAGGAGAAGGAGTTGGAAAAAAAGGTTGACTCTTCATGAGGAAATGACTCTTCATAAAGGAAACAAAATTATTTAACAGCAATATATATATTTGTGTTTTCCTGTTGATTTCCCCCTCCACCCTTTGTTTTCTTTTTTAGGTTTTTTTTGTGGGGAACTTCAAGTCTGACTGCACATCAATGGGCAATTTTTATCCTATGGTCTTTTCCTCGTGCTTTTCTGCTAAAAAATTTCTATCTACACCCAGCACAAAGGCAAAACAAATCCTCACATACTGTATGAAAGGCAGCACAGGGTGATTGTAAATAGGTAGAGAGGTAAGGGAAATCTGGTGTTAATGGCTTAGACCAGTGTCCTTGTTTTAGAAAGACTAAAGTAACTGATATATTTCTATTATTGTTTTATAATTATTGTTTTCTTCTTTTTAAATAGTGATATATATGTAACATTCTTATTGGTACTGTTATTGTTATTACCACCATTTTTAGTTTTTTTTTTTTATTTTATCTTTAGTTAGTTTTGATTAGCCTTAATGATAATTTAAGTCTACATCACATCACATTGGAGTAGACAGGAAAAAATCAGAGGAGTAAATCAACTGGTACTGAGGACCTGACATTCACACTGTAAACTATTTTTGCTTTAATATTAGACTAACTTGGTATAGTCACTCCGACACTGTATGTTTTAAATCTTAAATCTGCTGATTCACTTAGCAATAAATTTTAAAAGTCATGTTTTTAAAAAATTTAAAAATATATATTGTTAAACTGCATAAAAATTACATACATGGGGAGTATGTCCATAAGTCTGAGATGTGTTCCACCTGGACATGTTCCTGTGTAACCTGCTCTAGGTAACCCTGCCTTAGTAAGTGGGTTGGACTAGGTGACCTCTAGAGGTCTCTGCCAACCTTAAAAATTCTGTGATTCTGTGCAGTTTTTGGAAAAAGCTAAAAAGTTATGAAATTCCCCTAGTTTATTGTAAAAACTGGGGGGGTCGGGGCGGGGGTGTGTGTGTGTGTGATGAATCAAGGAATTTTTTACAAAGGTTTTTTTTGGATGACGCAAAGCTTTTTTTGTAGCTTTAAATCTGTTCCTGCCCTTAAGTACTTAGAGGCTTTCTCAGACTGACTTTGTACTTTAGGACTACTTTTGGCCTGGAAACAAAACAGGTAACAGGTAGTGATTTGCTGGAGAAACAAACACTGATGACCTCATAAACAATCTTTAAAATTTAATAATTAAGATTAATTTTGGGTTTCACCTTTTTCTTAACAGTTTTCAAGGAAGCAGGTTTATTGAATCAAAACTCAAGAGATCTAAAACTATTTCAAACTTAACTAGAAAAAAGGTTTTTAAAGTCTAGGGAGGCAAAAATTTGAGGGTTTTTTTGGTATGTATAAGTAATCTATACAGGAGTCCATAGTGTTTCTAACTTAGAATAGAAAGCATTATGGAAAAGGTAAACACTTCACCCATGAACTCGAGAAGTGCAAATAATTTAAACTCCATAGATATCTTTCTGCTTTCAGGACATAAAAATCAGGATATCCTATTATTATAACCATCTTATTTGAAGAACTTGCAGTAAAAAAAAAAAGAATTTGGCATCTCTAATTAGTATGCAAGAATTGCACAATGAAATTGAAAACTCAGGAGATTCCTAGCCATTCTGGTTAAATGTACTTTTTGTTCCCAGTCTCCTGCTAATTCTTTAATAAAACTTTAAAACAAGCTTCTCAAAGGGAAGGAAATATTTTTACCTCTGTTGGAGATGTTTAATAGATTGAAACTTGCATAAAGAATTCCCAGATTGTAAAACACATCTGCTACAAAAATATTGCAGTTTGGTTTCACATTTTAAAGAGAATTCTGAACTGAAAAAAGAATCTCTAAATACATCTCCTCTCTTATGGAATAGTCTGAATTTTTAAACGTAAAATGTAAAAATGATGTTTTTGCCTACACCGAAAAATAGAATATGCCTTTCAAAATTATTTCTAGATATTTTAAGGAATGAAAATGTAAGGGAAAACATAATAAAACTTAAAAATTAATCATATATTTATCTTTGATATCCTTCAATATTTGGGAAGTGAGTTTTGAGCTCTGTATACAAAGGTTCAATGTCTCTCACTGATGGAGTTTTTGCTGTATTAACATCATCATGCAACTTCACAAATCCGTGCAGCTTCCAGTCTTTTCAGTTGAGCCACGTCAGAAATCCTACATGAGCATTCCCAAAAGGTTAGCTTGAAAAGTCATTGCTAGATTATACCAAGCAGCAGAGGTATTTACCATGCAATATTCTAGCTAGTGATTTCACTCTCTGAGCATGTATTCATGTCTTTTTAGGTTAAACACAACTACAGTTTTGTTTTTCTGTCCTTAAATTTCCTTAAATATGTGCTTGCATGTTGAATGCTAGAGATGTCTAGATATTTTTAGGCCAGCTTAGTATCCTTCTGAGAGTGTCACTTCATTGAGTCACACTGAAATAATTTTAGGGAAATATTTAGATCATTCAGTTGAGTAAGTGTAATATATTTGGGGACAAAATTCCTTCATTATATTCTTTGGCCACAATCTTCTTTCATTGAGTTCTTTTTGTGAAACTGGGGCACATATCTACAATGCAGCCTGCCAGGATGTTGACTTGAACTTTGAATCTCTAAATGGGGCAGCTTCAGCTGAGAGTGTCTAGCCCACCTGGAGAATGAGAGCTTAGTGTTTGACTACATATTGTCTTGCTGTGGAGGGTTCAGAATCTTTATTCCTTACCTTGCTAGGTAACTAATGTCAAGGATAGACTACTCAATAAAAGTTAGCTGGTGGTGACAGTGCCAACAGACATACTTTGTAAAGTGATTATGACTGCTGTGTGTCTTGCTGAACTCAGGGCTCTCACTGTAGGTTAGGAATGCTCCAAACAAAGGAGGCATACGCTCCCCTGTGGACCTAGGCAATGCCTTGTGTTGTTTCTGTACGGCTCTAATATTTAAGCAATAGCTGAGTTTCTAGCAATTCAGTTTGGAGTGCTAACAGCAAGTTAGCATTTGTTCAGGTATCTTATCAGCAGTTCAGGTATCTTGAGATATGTGCTGTTCAAAAAGGAGCTACTAGTCAATTTAGAAGTCCGTTCAGGTTAGCCTGAATCTGTGAACAGGCTGACTGAATCATTGTTTCAAATTCAATAACATTAATAATGTCTAACTCCCATGTTAGGGAAATTTTTGATGGCTTAAAGCTACCTATTTATGCATTTATGCTTTATTTCCTATTCTATGACATAGGTCACTCTAGGAATGGAGTATATTTCTTTCTTACAGTTTTGTGAGATTATATGCTTAAAAGTTTCCAAAATGCTATTGGTATAAATGGAAGGTCTTCACAAATTCTGCCAGGTAAATGCAACTAGAGCTATACCTAAAATTAAATTAAAGTGAGATAAGTAAAATACTTCTGACCCAGGCAAACCTACCCTCTTCTAAATAATTCCCATATATATGTATGAGGAACTAGAATATTCCAGGTTTGTTTCTTTCTTGTTATAGGTTTACACGTTGTCGTCCCCTTTTGAAGATTAAAACAAATTATCGACACTGATACTGCAGCTCTGTATTAGTTGAACTCAGCAATAGGGAACATTCCCAGATTTAATTTACTCATCCAGGTAAAATTTACTTCTATCAACTGTTATTCTATTTTGACCAACACAGATTTTAAAGCCTTCTTCATTGTCAGTCTGATGGCAAGAAGGAAGTTTACTCTCTTTTTATTTTGCCATAATATGCTCACACATATATAACTAGAACAGTAAACACGCTTTTAAAATTGTATTCCTTTATAATATCACATCTACTTTTTTGCCATTTTACTATTTCTTTGTTGTTCTGTTACGAGTAGAAAGACACCAGACTGCAGGAAGATTTGGAAGAATTTAATTTTCCTTCTTATTAAAGTTACCCCTATAAAACTTTTTGTAAGCCACAATGTCCCTTTGCTCTATTCTGTGAAATTTCTGTGAGAAGCTGGAAGGCTAAGGTGCTACTTGAGTGGTAATACAAACTGGATTCATATAGTAATGTAAATTGAGTTCAGAGTTTTCTATGAAGATTACTTGGACTTTGTGGTCCTAATATTACTGAGCTGAGGTAATATAAAAATGTTGTAAATAATGGATGTGCTTGAATATGGGTAGCACTTAAAATTGGGAGGAAGTGCAAAGAGATTAACACTCTGTGGCACAGAAGTCTAATCTGTGACGTGGGAAATATAACCAATGAGAAGAAAGATGTTGTCTATTTCTTTTGTTAAAGAAAATGAAGACAGGACATTGCAGCTTTTCACAGTAACAGATTTTACGTGGATATATGATATACAACTCATGATCTCAAATAATAAATTTTCAAGGTTACTGATTGTTGTCCAAGTGAGGAATTTTTTCCAGATATTCTACATAGCAGCCAACACATTTTAGATCTCTGCATCATACAAGTCTGTGCTGATAACCTATAATAGATTAGACTCATAATAACTCGATGTTTAAACTAACACACATCAAACATTTTCAAATATGTTTACTAATTTCATTTAATAACTTTTGAAGGCATTCAGTTTTTGATATATTTATAACCTGTTTTTCTATTAAATGTGCCTTTGAAATACAATGAGAATTATATTTTAGTAGAGTCTTCAAGGTCACATCCTGTTGTGGAGAATACAGGTGCCAATTTCACAGCCCACTACTCAGATCACTCGACCACACTCCTAATATTTTTGTTAGACAAAGAGCAACAAAGTTTATTAGATGGTAACAGAGTGCTATAATGTGCAATTTATTTTGGTATGGATTTCCTGTTCTAATGACAAGATTATCTGGCAAAACTATATTCCAATTGCTAGAGCTAAATAAATATTAGTGTAATTATAGTGACTAGGTTTTCACTTTAACAAAAAATTATTTTGTGTTTCAGAGATAAAAGTTGCATAAATATTCTTTCACACTGGTAAGACCACCATTTATCAATGTTTAACGTTTTCAGATTTTTTACTATATCCTGTTTGTTTTGTCCAAATTGTGGCTTAGAAACTAAATTCTCCCTGAACCTAAGTATTATTTTTTTATTAAATCCACATGTTTAATTTTAGTTATAAAGAACAAGCAGCATATTTTTTGTAGTTTGACCTAACTGTTTACATTAGAAGAAAATACATTTGCTATTCATAACTTCTTGTTTACTTTACTACAGCTTTAGAGCAAATACTTCAGTAAAAAGTCTTACATTTCTTCATATTGAATAAATGGGGACACTTCACCATGCTGATTAGTGGTCTGACAACTCCAGATTGAAAGTTACTTCATTACATTTGTAACACTCCTGCCCTGGAGCTGCAAACTCACAGGCTCAGCCAGGGGTTTTACTTTAATCCAAAACTCTTAAGTCAAAATCTAATCCCTTCAGGTCCAAGCCACCCTAAGCATCAAGAACGGAGCAAAGAAAGCGAAGCAGAGGGAGCAAGAAGAGCGAAGGAGGAAGAGGGAGAGACAGATTACATATCTACCATTAGAACCCTATGGAAGACCAGCTCTCACATATCCAAGTGACAGGGCCATGACATGAGGCAAACATGTGCCTGTGGTTTTATCTGCTTGGTCCCTATGGTCAGCTCCCCCAGGTTGGGTCTCTGAGCCACCAGCCACTCTGGAGTTCCAGGGTGAGGGGCAGTGTTCTCACTTTCCATGCCAATCTGAGCCTGGCTTAGGGGCTGCAGGAGGTGAGGTGTGTTATAGTTTCCCCCAGCTGTTTGTGACTGACAACTACCCCAGGGCTTCCCCACATGGGTTCCAGGGACTGCTATGAGGGATACAACGCTACCCTACCTCTAACAACTCCATATCTTGAGCTGGAGGCTCAAGAACTGGATATAGTACTCCAGTTTGCCTCTCACTGGAGCAGAGTACAGGGGTAGATTCATATCTGCAGGCGAATAAAAACCAAGACACAGTTGGTCCCCTGAGCTGCAGACACATATTGCCTACTCCTGTCCCAATTTTTCGTCCATCAGTTTCTTCAAATGCTCCAAATGCAGGGCTGCTCTGAATCCATTCATCCTCCAGTCTGCACTGATGTTGGGGATTGCCCCAGCCTATATGTGGGACCTTGCACTTGGCCTTGCTGAACTTCATGATGTTCACATATGCCCACTCCTGAAGCCTGTCAAGGTCCCTCTTTGTGCTGGTTTTGACTGAGGTAGAGTTAATTTTCTTCACACTGGCTGTGTTTTGGATTTATTATGGAAACAGTGTTGATATTATAGAGAAGTTTTTGTTATTGCTGAGCAGTGCTTACACCGGGCCAAGGCCTTTTTACCTCTCACATGTCTCAACGAGCAAGGATCCTGGGGATGCACAAGAAGATGGGAGGGGACACAGTCAGGACAGCTGACTCCAACTAACCTCAAGGATATCACATGCTATATGACATATGCTCAGCATATAAAGCTAGGGGAAGAAGAGAAAAGGGATTAATGAAGTTTGGTCTTCCTATGCCACCATTATGCATGATGAAGCCTTTCCTGGAAGCAGCTGAACACTTGTCTTGCCATGGGAAGTGGTGAAAGAATTTCTTGTTTTGTTTTTCTTGGGTGCTCTGCTTCTGTTTTGCCTCTTAAGCTGCCTTTATCTCAACCCACGAGTTTTCCCATTCCTTCTCCTCTGATTGTCTCCTCCAGTGTGCAAGCAACTGTGTGGGTCTGAATTGCCTGCTGCGCTTAAGCCATGACACTTCTGGATGGCATCCCATCCTTCAGTCATGTTAACCATAGTACACAACTTGGGTTATCTGCAAATTTGCTGAGAGTATACTCAATCCCACTGTTTTTGTAATTATTAAAGATATTGAACAGTACTGGTCCTAGTACAGGACCTCGAGAGACACCACTTGCTGCTGATCTCTATTTGGACCTAAAGCTGTTGACTTCAACTCTTTGAATGTGTTCACCTATCTAATCCTTATTCTTCTAATAGTCCATTCATCAAATACATAGCTCATCAATTTAATGGCAAAGATGATATTGGAGACTGTATCAGAGGCTTTACAGAAGTTCAGGTTGATGAT
>VYXB01003344.1:51117-88943 GCA_013397135.1 Pachyramphus minor | reverse complement strand
GGCAGAGACATCAGGCTGAAGTCCAGGCTGNGAGACATCAGGCTGAAGTCCAGGCTGTGGCCTGCCCTGAAAGAGAGGAGAACAAGACACTTAAGTGCACTGGGGAACTCAAAGGTTTCTGCCCTTCACCCTTCTGTTCTGATTGCTCTCTAGAGAGCGTTATCCAGGAAAAATCAAAGGGGGGACAGAAAATAAAATGTGGCCTTTTCCAGCATTTTTATCCCGATCTAGTTCAGGCATTAAAAGGAGGCTCATTTTCCTTCCTTGAGCATTCTTTGCTCAATTTGAACAGAACCCTTTTCATTCCAAACCCCCCTGGTGAGTTAGTCAGTCCTCTGCCATTGGACTTTGGACAAAGGAAGAGACACCTGGGATGTACACCCTTAGAATATACCTCACTCATTTCTCCAGTTTCATCTCAAAATGTTCATTTTTTTCCCCCTCCCCCCGGAGAGACAGGAGACCACAAGTCCCATCATGTTCCAGGCAGTCTGGGGGCAGGGGGGTCTTTCTGTTTTACAGAACTCTTTACTTTTTTTTTTTTATATCCACCGCCCGGGGATCAACCGAGCGGTGCTGCCCAGGCACGGAGCGGTAGGTGCGGGGGGCTCGGTGTCTCGGTGTCCTGGTGCAGGGATCGGTGTCCCAGTGGGATTCCCGGGAAGGCGGTGGCACCGGGAGCTCTGGGCTTGCAGCACCGGAGGCTCCGCTCGCCTGTGCGGGGTCCCGGGGCATCACTGTTGGGGGGATTCTGTAGGGGACAAAAGGGACATGCTGGGGAGAGAATGGACATTTTGGGGTAAAAACAACAGGAATCGGTGGTGGACAGGTAGGGGAAATCCCAGCCTGGATAAAATGGATTATAAAACCCACCTGTGAAATCAGAGCTGTTCCAGTAGCTTTTCTTCCCATTGCTCCCCAGATGCTTTCCTTATTTTTCTGGTCTTCAGAAAGGAGCATGGTTTGGGATGGCACAGCCGGGCAAAATTGTCAGTTTTCTTTAATTGTGCAGAGATGTCAGGATCTGGAAGGCACTCCTGTTTCCCTGGAGGATTCTCTGGGGAATGCCCTTAGGTGGGATTTGGCTCCTGGAGACCCTCCCCGAGGAGCCTTGGTGGGCTCTGATCCTGTGCTGGTCCTTGCACCCTCCTCCCTCCTCACTGACTCCAGGAGCTCTGTCAGATCCAGTGGGCCCTCCGGGTGTTTCCTCTCCTGCTCTCATTTAAATTCCAGTCTTTTTAGGTGACTTAGATCCCCCCAAAATCAAATTGAGTTCCCAAAAAAAATGTGCCACAAAATCCATTTTTTATGCCTTATTTCTCAAATTTCCCCTCCAGTTTATTTTTCTCACTACACCAATAATGAATATCACAGAAATAAGGTCGGGAGGTGGCAACAAATGGGATGTGACTGAAAATTCTGATTTTTGTCATTTGGGCAGGAACTGGTCAGCGTTCAAAATGTCCAGGCAGGAGCAATCCGAGCACAGCCACAGGGAGACCCAGGGACTGGTGAGTTCAGCTCAAATACAGAGCTTGGATCTCCAGTACTTCAGTCCCTGGGAGTTACAGGATAAGGGATTATTCACAGGCTGAAACATTCCCATAAATATTGTTCAAGCCACCCTGTTTCAGCTGTTCTGAAAGATTCACAGAGAAAGTGAAGGAATGTTCTCCTCGTGGAATATCTGGAGTGGTTGTATCTGAGTCAGTAATCTCAGGGGTTTTTTTCTCTTATGTCCCAAAAATGGGAGATAACAAGAACTCTTGAGAAATCCACTGACGTCCCAGCTGAAGGGATCTGGCTCTGGGCAGGGGGAGACTGAGCAGCATTCACTGGAAAATGTCTGAGTGAATCACTGGAAAACAGGGACTGAAGCTCTCTGGAGTGGCACAGACCTTCTGCCTTCATGTATCCCAATCCAGCCCCCAAATCCATGTTTCTGTGTGCAGCTGGGATTAGAGCCCAGCTGATTTTACTCCCCAGCTCCCAAGCTGTGCAGCTCAGAGTCTGCAGTCAGGAAGGACCACGCTGTGTTTGAAACACGCTGAGGTGTGAGAGAGCTGGAGTAATTTCCTAGCAGGGATCTTGACTTGGAAGCAGCATTCCAAACTTTTCCCACGTCAATTTTATCTCCCAGGCTGAAATGCCTAAAGAAGCAGGGGTGGAGTGTTCCTGACAAAACAGCGAAATTCATGGGTGACAGAAGGCTTAAAATGAAAGTCTGAGTGGACGTGCCTTTAGGACACTTCCAATTCCTCAGTGTCACTGGAATTTAAAATTTTTGTGAGACCAAGAGAAGGAAAGCGCGTCCATTCTGGATGTTTGATTCCACGGGCCAGTCTGCCTGGGGGCTCAGAACCTCAAGGGAAAAGCAGAGTATGAAGATCTGGTGCGAGAAGCACAGGTATGGAGGAAACTCAGGCATTCCATCTGACAGGGATGACACAGCTTTTCAAATAGTGCTGGCAGAAAGCTCTCTGAAAAGTGCCTGGGTCATCTTTTAAAAAGACTGCTCGTGAGGAAAAAAGCCCTTTGGGCTTTTAATGGCAGTTGGTAACTCAAAATCAGATGGTGGGGCACTCCATGGGCAGGACTATCTTTCTGTTCTGTCACCTCTTGTTCGGGAGGAATCTTCGTCTGTGTTCAGTTTGGGGAGTCAGACTGGCACTTCAAGCACAGGGCTCCAAAAATAGAACAACAGACCTTTCTCGCAGGAAAGAAAGCCTTTGGCGCTTAGGTGCAGTTGGTGGGCAAGCCTGGACACTCTATGGACAGCAAGAGCTTTCTGTGGTGGCACCTTTTGTCTGGGAGGCATCTTCATCCAAATTCAATTTTGGCAGTCGGAGTGGCAGTTTAAGTGCAGGACTCCTGCAAGTGAACAACAGACCTTTCTCCCAGGAAAGAAAGTGCTTACCCTCAGAGTTACAGGTGCAGTTGGTGGGACAGCCTAGGTACTCCAGAAAGCAAGAGCTTTCTGTCCTGGCACCTACTGTCTAGGAGGAATATTTGTCCATATTCACTTTTGGCAATTGGACTGGCAATTTCAGTGCAGGACCCTGAAACCAAGTGGCAGCCCTTTCCTCCAGGGATAAAAAGCCCTTACCCTCAGGGTCTCAGATGTAGCTGGTGGGACACCCAGGGTACTCCATGGGCAGCAAGATCTTTCTGTCCTGTCATCTTTTATCTGGGAGCCATCTTCATCCATGTTCAATTTTGGGAGAGACTCATTGTGTCCTGTTTCATCTTTATGACCTTTGAATCCTCCACTGTCACCTTCAGATTTGGACTCTATGGTTCTGGTTGCATCTTCCCGCTCTTGGAGGTGTCACAGGTCAGATCTGGGTTCATATGGTTCCATTTTGTCTCCACAATCTTGGAGGGAGAAGCTGTCAGTTTGGGGTTCAGAGTCTACAGATACAGTTTCATCTCTGTGGTCTCGAAGGTCTCATGTGGTCAGACTCTGTGGTTCCAAATTCCTCTCTGTGGTCTTGCAGGACTTTCCAGCTTTTTAGTTTGGGCATTTTTCTTCTATTTTTTCACTCATGTCTGCAATTGTTCACTGGGTGGGTTTGTTTGTTTTTGCAAATTTTTTTTGCAAAGGTGTTTAAAATTCTCTAGGGAAAGTCAAAACAAAAAAATTCTAGCCCCTAAGTTGCCTATTGGAACTTTGGTTTCTCAGCAAAGTGACCCCTTCCCCTAAGTTCTGGCTCACCTGCCCCGAGCACCTATAGTGCTTATATTCCATCTCCCTCCCTGCTTTGCACATTCATATCAGTAAAAGAAACCTCTGAGCTCTTCTTCCAGTCCGAGCTGGATGTTCCCTGCACCCATACACTCCCCACCTGTTCACGTGCGCTGCTCCCCTCTCCTGAGCTGCTTCCTGACACAGGGCTCATCCCTCAGCACCTTCCTTGATCCACCTCCAGATACAGCCACGGGCTTCCTCACGCTGCTGCACCACGCTGCCACCATCACTGCTTCAGAGACTCCCTGGGATCAGCTGCTCCCCTGCAGAAGCTCCCTACAAAAAGGGCTCCAAGGTAACCACCCAGCAGGGTCCCTCTCACCATCCTCACTGGACACACCCGGGGCTACCCTGCATGGGAGGGGAGGGCAGGTGGAGCCACGGGCGAGGGGGATGAAGACGAGCTCGTGGGGGCAGAGCCAGGTGCAGTACTCCGTGTCCATCATCAGGTGTCAGCAATGGTTTAAATCCCAGTCGAGCTCTCAGACGTGCTGTGTCACACTGAGAGGAGACAGAACAAGGGCCTCCGAATACACAATTTCTATTTCCTTCATATTGAGCATATTTTCTCATACTTTCACACCCTTTCTTGGTTTATTTAAATACATAAATACATAAAACTTATATTTGTATTTTCCAACTCTATATATCTATATTCAGAATTTCTTATACTATAAGATTCTACATATAATGCATTTGTTACAAGGTTGTATATAAATTGATTTCAAAATAGAAAGTAGTATTATAATTCAATATATAGAAAAATGAGAAATGTTAGTCTTTAGTATTTTTTGTGGCCTGTCCCTCCCCCCCACCCCGCCAAATGAATTTTCAGGCATTTTTGGAAGGACCCTGCATAAAGCCCCTCACTCCCCACCAACTTCACCTGTATGAGGATGGTGCCTTGTCTCCACTCAAGCATGCTCCCCCTCCTTCACCTGTACTCCAGTCAGTGCCAGATGTCCCAGCCCTACCCTATGACACTGCTGCAGAGAGATCAGCCCATGAAGCTTTAGGACATGGCTGTACCAGGATCAGGGTACGTGCTCACAGACCCACCTCAAACCAACAGCACTATCATCCCAGCATCTATGTGCCTCGGTCTGTAGCGACAAGCTCTGCAAAGGAGCCTTGGGAATGAGCACCAGACACAGGACACAGTTACAGAGTGATGAATGCAGGGAAAACTTCAACGTGCTCTGAAAGGTCTGAATACCATGTAGAAAAAAGAGAATTTTCCTTTAAAAAATAATTTTATTTTAGATTTTCTACAGAGTTCCCAGCAAAACTTTTCCATTACTGAAGGAAAAAAAATACAGGTTAGGCAAGCTTATCCAGCAGTAGTGAAACACCCTTCACAGTGTGGTTGCACCTGTCCTTGAAACTCCACTACGGTTCAGGCACTTCATCTTTGCACTGACAAAGAAAACTGCACTGTTGAAAGAGTGCTGACATAAAGAAGGATACGTTAAGCGGACAAGAGAGATACACATATAAAAAAATAAAGAGCATTTGTAAAACTTTCCATATACAAAATAACTTTTCCTGTGGAAGGTGATTTCCATTTTTTTAAATTGACAGCCTGTACAGAGATAAACCTTTCACCAGGAATCGTGAAAATGCTGTTTTTACAGGCAATAAATAATGGGGCAGTAATCAAACCATCAGTCTTCTGCACACTGCGGAGCCTCTCCTCAGAGTCAGGGATGCCAAGCTTTGGGGCAGCCCTGCTGTGGAGCACAGCCAGTGGTGGTCCTGGCGCTGCTCAGCACGGCAGGACTGACACTCTGCTCCTGATGAGTTCAGCATTCCCAGACTAGGGAAAAACCAGTCACCACCTTGTCAACTAGACCAGAGCACTGAGTGCCATGTCCAGTCATTCTTGAACACCTCCAGGGATGGTGACTCCACCACTGCCTGGGCAGCCCCTTCCAATGCCTGACCAGCCTTTCCATGAAGAAATTCTTCCTGATGCACAGCCTGAACCTGCTCTAGTGCAGCTTAAGGCTATGACTTCTCCTATTGCTTGTTACCTGGGTCAAGAGGCTGATCCCCACCTGGCAACAACCTCCTTTCAGATAGAAACCCCAGACATTATTTGCAACTATGTCCTGGAATACTTGTTAGGAACAAGTCGCTTAAACATTTCACTGAGTGTGGTACTTTCATATCCCTGGACTGCCAAATTGCCACAGCAGGAAAAGTTGTCCATGACAGAGAAGTATATGCTTTTGAGAAATCACAGATATGAACTCACCAGTCATGGCTTGTGTTCTTATGGCGGAGGGTACTGAGCTCCAAAAAGCTGAAATACAAAGAATAAATCAATGACGATCAACACAAGGTGAGTGGCATGTTGTACTGAGGAGATAAACATCTAAATTCAATTATTTAAAACTTCTAGGATGTTGCATTTATTTTGCCTCGTGGCCGCACAACTCAATAACTGAGCTACATCAGAACTTTGCAGACACCCTGTAAAATAAAAAAAACAAGAAATGGGAGTAGCGCCTCACATGGGACTGATGATTACAAGGTTGACTACCACCCATAAAAAAAACCCNCCAGGGCTCACCATCTTCACGCTCCAAAACAAAAAGCCGAACCAGAAAGTGCTCACGGACCCAAAACTGACATCGTCCCTGCCACGCCGAGTGACAACCCACCTTCTCGCTCTGCTCTTCTGGCTTCCTCCCATTCTGCCGGACACCCTGTCCCCTGGCCTCTGAACAAAAAAAGGACTCATCAGCTCACCCAGCCCCTCACTGAAAGCTTCACCTTTTCAGAATTCTCAGGCCCATTCAGGAAATCTAGAGGTCAGCTACAGCCTGCATTTGTACACAGAAAACAACCACCAAAATCCATGGCCCTGCCAGGCAGCTCCCATCATCTCCACAAAACCCTGCTCTCAGGACTGTACTCAGAAGGATAATGGCTGCTCCACCCACAATAAATAGACAGCCATTGCCTCAGCCAGCTAATTGTACCCACGTGGACTCTAATGGCTACTCCACCTACACACCAGGGCAGAGCAGCTCCAGGACAAACACGTGCACACCTGACACAGAACAGTGGGGGCAACGGGAAGGGTTGAGGACCCCTGGACACTCAAACTTGGGGGGGTGGTCATTATTGGGGTCCCCCTTGGCCTTCCCCCCTCACCAATTTTGAGGGTCCTCTCTTACTTTTTTGTGGGGAGTTCCCTGATGTTTTAGGGCCCCACCCTAACATTTTTGGGGGTCCCCCCCCCATGTTTTAGGGTCCCCTCTCCCACTTTTGGGGTTCCCCCCTCCTACTTCTGAGGGTCCTCACCCACCTTTGTTGATCTCCATCTATTCTGGGGTCCATCCCTGACAGTTTGGGGCTCCCCCTCCAATTTTTTGGGTCCCTGGGGGTCTTATCCCCATTTTTGGGTGCTCCACTCCAATTTTTGGGGTCTCCCAACCAGTTTTTGGGGTCCTCCCCTCTCATTTTAGGGGTTTGGAGGCATGAGGGGGGAGTAAACAGGGGAACCAAAAAGGTTTTCTCTTTTATTTCAATTTTTTTTCTTTTTTTTCCTTTAGTTTTCTTGGGATTTTTTTTTTTTTTTTTAATTTTTTTTTTTAATTTTTATTTTTTCTCTTCACCAGAAATCTTGAGGGGGTACCAGCTTGTGGTGCGTTTAAAAGTCTACAGGTGCAGAGTTCAACTTCGCTGTTACTTGTGGTAGCAACTCTGGAGTCTCTCCTCAGGCTACCGAGCTGCTTTGTGGTCTGAGCTGGCACCTCCACTGTGCCATTTAGGTGAGCACCAGCACATCCCACCCACCGTCCCCCTCTCACCATGGATCCAGCAGTGCCGACATGGGAACATGGCACGACAGAGAGGCTGTTCCTATGTAATTCACCACTGCACACAGACCAGAGAACAGGTTCAAAGTGTATGCAACATTTTATTGAAAAAATACGAATGTTCTGTACATAAAGTACAACTTAATGGGCTTAATAAAATCTCCAGAGACTTATCGGTTAATATAGGTCTTCTTTTCTTCTTCTCTCTCTAAGGGCATAAAGCACAGAATGAAGCAGCAGGTCCCCTGTACTTGTGCAAGTGCCATCCCATCGCTGTGCGTGCAGCACAGCACCCGGCTCTACACACAGGGCTCTAACATGCTCAACGTACTTTGATGGATGCTCTGCAACAAATTTAAAGCATGGAAGAACTGCCCAGGACTGGTCCTTCAATTCACTGATGATTCAGAATTTATTGTGAGATCTCTGTTCTCCTGAACAGTCTGCATCTGCACATCCAATATTTCTGACAAATAAATACAAAAATAAATAGGGATCTGGCCTCACAGAACCTGAAGTCTCAGAAGCAACACAACCTATAGTAAGCTACATACATAATTTCAACTATATCAACATAATTTATTTAAATCTCTATCAATAAATGTATTAAAAGTATAAATTCTTATCCAATACTGAGAGTTTAATTCTGGAAATAAACCCAGAAAAAGAAAGCTTTTTCAGTCCTCTCTTACAATTTAGTGTGCTCTTAGAAAATGCTTTATAGCTGAACTTCAGCAGAAACTAGCTGCTATATAATGTACTTCTATTCCCCAATCCTAATAGAAAAAGCTTTTTAAATCTTTTTACAGTAACTGGCTTTCATGTCCTAACTTTACATACAGTTACTAAAAATACTGCACATAGCAGTGCTGACTAAAAATAAGTTTAGTGTTAAAACTACATGCACAAATGCTGGAGTACCAAAGCAGAAACTGAAAAATGTGGCAGCTTCACAATTCATTTATGTTGCTAATCGGATGGTGTAACAAATCCTGCAATCCCAAAAGATATGTATGTTGCAAACGGAAAGACAATGAGTAGGACTGGATGAGGAGAAAGTTAGGCAAAAACCTTTTTTTCTTCTCCATTTAAAACTGGAATGTCACCAAGAAGGTAAATGTAGACCAGTGTTAGAAGCTTCTAAATCAGGAGTAAATGGTAATGACTTCTCGGCCGCCGCCTCTAACAAGTAATACCCTCTCCAGACCCTCAGTCAAGACTTCTAGAAACTCCATGTCTGTTTCAGTGAAGTCAAGGACAAAAGAAATATCAAAACCAAAATACAGTGATTAGCCTCTATATTGGATGTATGCCACAACGCTTATGTGAGATGAGACCAGGGGCTGTCCCCCAGTCAGACCGAGACAGTTTCATCCAGCTCCAAAACAAACTCACCACTGCCTAAATTTGAGCCTGTCAGAGATTCTGGTGGCACCAGGTCACAGAGTCACACTCCCTCCTATGAATACTGAGCAGTTTTCAGTCACAGTGGCTCAGCCTCTCTAGGGAGGGGTGAAGAAATATGCATCTTCACCCATTACCTTGAGTTTAAAATCTCTTCTGAGCTGCAGTAGCTGCAGTTGAAACCCCTTTATTTTAAGAGGAATGTTTTTATCCTTTCTTGTGAAACAGCTGTTACAACTGCTAGTACTATCTAGATTTATGGGAAAACAACCATTTGGTCTGTGATTTGTGACATCTTTTCTTTGGCACATGCTAAATTAATTGCACAAATCAAGGCTGAAGAGCGGCTGTGGACAGCAAACTGCAGTACCAACAATCTCTGTCCAGCTCACAACCCTCAGCTCTGATCTTCCTTAAGGGAATGGTGCAAGTATTCCTTTAAGAACCGAAATAATGTGACTTTGAATTTTTATCTTATCAGAGCTTTGTATTTGGACCTAAACCCCAAACTCAGGTGTGTGAGAGTGCCTGAGATATTCCCTTCTCTTTCATAACTTTCTTTTGACTCAAGTTCAGACACTGCTCTGCCCAGAGCACTGGCTGCTGTGAATGCCTTCTTAAATATCTGCTACATCCACTATTGAGAATTAAATTAAAGTAACAAATAAAATCAAATAAGAATTTAGACAAGACTAAATTCAAACCTTCGAACAAGGCTTCCATAGCAACCAGTTGCAACTTTACTTTAAGCAACTTTAAGCAATTACTAACCTACAAGCCACAAGACAGTACCCTCCACTCAGTGAATACTTCATCACATATCACAGCTTGACAGTGGTGGTGAAATGAATTCAAGAGCACAGATTAAAGAAAGACCTTCTGTGTGTGGCCGAGATCTTGCCTGAAAGGATACAGTTTTCATCCCCATCAGTATTCTTTGGAGGACCAGGCATGTTGAGGAGCACAAGTCTGGCATCATGGGATCTATTAACAATAACTTCATTTAGCTTCACTGCTGTGTGCATCCTTCGGACATTAGACTGGTTCCTGTAGAAAAAGCACATTCAGACTTACTGTTAGAAACATGCCTCTGAAAACTGAATTATTAAAAAGGCCCTTAAAAGCATACCTTTAATCTCCTAAATATGCTGTAGAATGTCAACTCAACACACAGTGTTTTTTCACACTTAATGATGAAGATACAAAAGAGATTTTAGAGTTCTTCAGGTACAGCTAGTCTGTCAGTAGCATCTCTGCAGTCAAGTCACCAGTTTACAAAGTTACTTCGCTCTTCAAAAAGTGCATTTTATTAAGATGATTTAGTCTTGCATAAGAAGTTAAAACACAATTGTACAAGGAGATGTGCCCTTTGACCATGGACACCTGCAACTGCAGAACCTTCCCTTAGGGCAGCCCTGTTCAGAACTCCTCACACCTACAGAAGCACAGGTCATGCACCTCTCCATTCTCAGTACCAGAAAACTCCTTCTCAAAAACATCAGGACTAAGTAGAAAATTGGCACCATTGCACTCCACACTTCCCATGAGCACACTTCCTTCTTTGTGTTGAACAGCAGTTGGCATCTCCAGAGAAAGCCTGGTTTACTACAGATTGCAATCACATGATAGGGAAATACAGGATCTCAGCATACACAGGGCTGGATGTATGTCTGTACAGGGCTTTTATGGAGAGTAATAAGGATGTGACACTCTCCTTCAGCTGGACACTAATCCACCTCTCTGCCTGGCTATTTACAAGAACACTTTTACCCAGGTATCCTTAAAATCTCAATCATGCTTTCAAACTTGAGTAGACACTTGTTTCAAATGTTATGGGAGAAAAGGGAATAGATGCATGACCTCATATGCCTCCGCTCCTTAAGAATCCAGGCTAGGAGAGGTCATAGCATTAATTATTCAGAATACACTAACACAAAGTAACATCAGTTCATGCAGGAACTGAACTTGAAAGCATCCTTTGGGGATTTCGAGCCATGGAATGTTTCCTCCTTACAGGAAATCAAACACTATTTTGGTAATATAAAAGTAAACACAATACAGAAATAAACTTATCAAAGAGAATTAATTTACAGCTTTGAAGATTTTTCACTTGGGGTTTTCTTTCATTTTAATACATTAAAAACAAGTATTAGTAGAAACAAATCAAATATGAATCTTTGGTTTCATTTTTTCAGTTTTGCATGATATGAGTGAAAGCCTTTAGTAACTTCACTACTCTTCTAAATATTCAGACTTGCAAAAAATAATTTACATAGATAGAAAATAGAAGATGCAGTGGGAACAATCATGTTTATTATACTAACAGCACAATTCACCCACTGTGAACTATCTTGCTGTTACTTCATGTTCTTATTTAATTTGGAGCAAGGACATCCTCTGTCTTCACCACATCAGCTTCAGAAAGCCAGAGTATGTTTACAGGAAGTGAGAAAGAAACCAGCAGCAGGAACCACATACTGTCATTAACTGCGTATTGTTTTGGAAAGGGAATTGAAAACTGAAGATTTGGGTTTCTCTAAGGCAATATTTAAAATTGGTATCTCCCCCGTGATTTAAAGGTGTAGGCTATAAGAAAGGGTTTGCTTAGTGTCCAGAAACTACCAGAAAAAACATCCTAGTAGTACTGTGGAACGAGCGCTTCTCTAAATGAGTAATGTTTCCCTCTGCTTGTCTCATGCTCTGCTTAAGACAACAGGTTCAGACCTGTAATTGTTTTCTTCCTGACTTAGTTCTTGTCAGGACAACTCTTCTAGTTTGTTACAACCTACTTAAAATGATTCTTAAGCAGCTGATCCTGCTCCCTTTAAAACCTTGTTAAGACTGCTCAATTTTAATGCCTTTTCTTTTCTTCCATCATTACACATAGTTCTCCTGCTTTTAGTTGAGGAAATGAAGTCTTCCCTCTCAATCATCTTAATGTACTTCTAAGTTAAATAACAAACTTACAAGTTTTCCCACTCTCTGAAAGCATGGAAGAGGAAAAAGTACAGGTAGTTAACACCAAATTCAGCAGAATTTCTACAGTATGATTCAGCCTAAAACAGAATTGAATCATGATTTATTAGGAAGAAAAATCTGGAACTCTGCCAAATATGCAAAACTGACTGACTGAACTCTTCATGTAAGATGTAGAACATCAAAGAAGTCACAGGAGGTTCAGACATTTTTATACAAAACCAAAATAGACCTTTACTTTTAGCTCCTCATGGGGCACACACGTGGCAACCACAGCTGTTTGTACATGTCAGTGCTCCTTCAGCAGCAAGTCTGTCTCACAGGGTTTTATCATACACATATTCTATTCCAAGTCATTAATCACCATCTCCACAGCTTCTTCCTTTCTGCCTTAAACATCCACAGTACAAAGCTATAAGACTTTTTGTTTAATTCTGATTAGATCAGTGAAATTATCAGTCTGATGTGTTTTATGCAGGTATTTGGGAGACGAGCAAAGTTGTTATAGGATTTAACAGCTACAATTTGAAATCTGACTATACCAAGTAAAACACTGAGGGATGTGTGCCACATTTAATTGGTTAGAGATTTCTCGGGAGGCTAACTGCTGTCTTTTGAGTAGTCAGGCCTTCATGTTGATTGTGCACGTCTAAAGCAAGGATTATGAAACAAAAGATAATAAAAGCAGAGCACATGTAGAGTTTCAGGAGGTGCAAGGTGTTCACTTAGACAAGACTCACGGCTTAATGCTGATCAGATCTCTAAAGCTTCCCACAGCACTGCCTCGGTTCCGCTTCTCAGCATCACATTTCTCTTTTGTCCAGGTCATCTGGATATTCTCAGGAACTGGGTCCCCCTCATCTTCTTCATCCGAGTAGAGGCTCTCCAGACGCGCTATTGAATGTCTGTCCTTTACCAGCTGAGCCTGGAGGGCACATGAACAACAAGATGAACTCAGAGACTTTATTTTATGCTCTCTGGTTCTCTTCAAGCAACGAAAGGCTTTGTGTTGCATTGTATCTTTTATTGTGTCCAGTCAATTCAGCCTTTAAGACAGCTCTGATACCAGGCATCTGCTCTAGCCAATAATCTTACATACCAAACTGACTTTAAACAGTTCTGATGGGTGTAAGCTGTGCAGAATTTGGACTGACAGAGGCCTGTATCTATACAAGAAAAAGAAGTCAGTTCTCACTCACATCATGACATGGTCAGAAACAACAGACAAGTCTGACTCAAAACTGACAACTAAAATAAACTGGACAAACACATGCTGAAAAGTTAGATCATTTCATAGCTACATGTCCTATGAGTCCAAACTGGAATGACGTCTTCAGCAGGAAAACAAATCGAGACAAATACCAGATATGCCATAGAAAGAAAAAACAAGAACTACATGCAATTTGGGGAAAAAAAAAAGCTACACTAAAAGTACTTCCTTGCATCTTCAGAAAAATAAATTTAAGCAGCAGCTATATAATGCACTACTAGGAAGGAACCTTTGTGTCATTCCCCTCAGTAGCCCAGAGCCAAGAACCACAAATGACATACCTCCCTTTCCCTCTCGGTTTTTGTCAGCCTCATTTGCCTCAGCATCTGAGATCTCTGCTCCATCATAAGAGTTCTCTCATAAGTATATGCTGAGATATCACTATTGTGCTGCAGAAATAAGGACAGATATTGTGCTTGTAATCAAGTGATAACCAAATATCACCACTTGCATAATGAAGTGAAAATGGGCTTCATTCCCTTACCATTTCTACCACTTCTACCTCTGCCTCTATTCGGAGTTGATAGAGGAAAGTAGCCAAATCCTTCTTCATCTGGATGCTGTTATCATCCATTTGAGCTACAGTAAAAATTCTCATTTTGCATTTTCTCCAAACCTGGTGAGAGAAAACAAACTCAGGATTTTAACCAATAACATTCTGCTTTACAAAACAAACTTTGTAATATATCCATTTGTATTATCAATACAGGGTCTACTACTGGCCCTTGTTTCTTTAAACTAATGCATGCAGAAGTAAGTAGGTTCTGACTAGCTGCTTACTTTGTGCTGTTTGAGAAGAAAAGGAAGCAACATCAGCATGCCTCCATCATGCACAATCCACCACACATCAATGTTGCCTTCGTTGTAACGCTCATGGTTGCTGGGGTAGAAGGACACGTTTTTGGGAACCAGCAGAGCCAGGTGGGCTGCAGTTGTGCAGCGAACAGTACCTGGCCAAAAGGTGAAGAACACAGTTACTTCCAAGTCTGCAAGAGTGACCTATCACTAAAACAAAACAAAAAACTGTTACTCACTGAGCACATGTCAGCAAACCATTAAAGTAATCACTTAAATAAAGAAAAGTTTGTACAGTAAGGCTTGCATAGACAAGTTAGTCCAAATGACAAAGCCAGGATAAAGCAAGCTCACAGGAACACAAGTTCTATTTCACATTTGAAATAAAAGCAGCTATCTCCAAAGCTAAGTATGAGGAGAAATCATCTGCTCTAAATTAAGTAACTGCACCATAGGAGGAGGAGAGGGATAGAGGAAAGGAGAGTGTTATTAGGTAGTGATGGGTAAGTTAAAAGATAGATAATCTCTGTGACAGGACAGAAATTATCTAAGAAAGAAATTATAGTTTGCCATAAAACCAGCATCTCTCAAGTCCATAATTTTTCAACCATGAATTTTAGCTGCCAAAATAATCTTTGAGCATCTTTCATATGCATTTTACCTACAGGAAGTGGCATTTCAAACTGAGCAGTTTTGTGAGAAATTATCTACTTCACCATCAATACTAGAAAATAAAGAGACTAAAACCCAGAACCAATTTCACAAGGATACTGTTAAAATCCCCTGTGTTTACCATGTGTATAATAAACATCTTTGTTCACAATGTCTGATCACACAGAGCCTTTAAAGCTCACCTATAAATGTCTTCCAAGACCTTGGATCTTCACTTTGTCTCCAGCCATAAGGCCATCCCAACACCACAGTGTTATGCTTCATGCCACCTAGTCCACAGGACTGGATCAAGTGAGCAATTCCTTCTCGAACTTTATTGGCTACAACTACTTGACAAAATCCCTTAACCTTCTCAATTTCCATCATATTCTTAATGGTCTGCAAGAGAGACAAGTTAAAACTTCAGAACCAAAAGGAACTCCTAGTATTTCCCAATCATGTGATTGCTTGCTAGGTAAATTCCCGGTTCACCTGTCCATAGGTAAAACACATTTCATTGCAAAGCTCTGCTCATCTGTTTTCCTTAATAAAACAAAAGTGAAAACACCCACTAATTGTGTGTAATACTTGTTTAAAATAGAGTTTTCTTCCAAACATAATAATTTCTAAGGTTTTTAACAGGTTTTTTTGTTTGTGCCATCATCTCCTACTCAGAGTAGTAGTTAGTCATATCTGTGTCACTATCTCACTCTCCATTTTCTAATCCTATAACACTCAGCTTTTTTAACCCAAAGCCAATTGACTTCATTTGCATTTCCAGTTTTTGATTACCAAGTACCATGCCGTGTTTATATTAAATTTACACATATAAATCCCAGCACCAAATCCCACACACCTATGAAGTGTACCCTTCATTTGTTTAGAAACTAAATTTGGTCAACACATGGCCCATGAATTAGTTTTTCTTTTGTAACAATTTTCCTATTTAAAATGCCTCTGGGGAAGAAAGCAGATCTGCTGATGCTATACAGATGTAAACAGGGCTACAATATCATGTTTATAGAATGAGGAAGATTAAGTAATTTATTAACAAATTTTCAGGACCATCCTTCAATGCTTTTTGGAATAAATTTATCAACATACTGAAAAAGGCAGAGCACATTTGCTAAGTTTGACAGTTACTGAAATGCTACTTGGGATCTTCAGAAAGCTAAATAGTCCTCTTCCCTCCATTAAGCAGCATGCAGAACTTCCATAGTAATTATTTCTTATAAATTAAGACAGTTACATGCAGTAAGGCTGTTTACACAAGATTTGAACATTGATCTTGCACTCCCAAAGCCACAATTGGCAGCTGAACCATGTTTGCAAGCCCTTTACTGAACAGCTGTAGTACTGCTCAACTAGTTCTATGTTACAAGGAAGCCTTATCAACACACCTTTTTCCATGTATGATTAGGTAACAAAATTTCACATTACCTGCCCACTCACCCTCTTTCTACTTCCAGAATTTGTTTAAGACACTGACCTGTTCAGCAGCTTGGGCTTCTCCATAAGTTTCCAAGAAATTCCCTTGGATCACTGATCCTATGATAGTCAAACCTTTACCAGCTTTCAACTGGGATGCAAATGTTAACAATCTAGGGTATTTTACATGCAAATCTTCATCAAGTTTCAGAAGCACCAGCAACTGAGGCCTGGAGAAAGTAAAAAAGGCAATGTCTTTTTTAGCTAAAGCTTTAACAAAAACACTTGTAAAAAAATGCTTCTCATCACTTATATTGAACATAAACTCTGAAACAATACATTCTTTCCGTATCTCACATATTAGAAGAGTTTTACCTAATACTTTATTTCTCTTGATTAAAAGCAGATGTGAAATACTGTGGGAATTTTGCTACTGCATTGTATTGACAGTCATGAAACCCACTGATACACCTAGGTTAAGCAGCTTGCATTAGCATTTTATTTACAGGCTTGTTTTTCAAGGCTCTTTTAAGTAGTTAGAGCACACCATATGTGTTCATACTTTAAGGCTGTTCTCCCAGATCTATCTGGGATACTTGTGCCAAGAAAGTATTTCTATTCTGTATTCAGAAACCTGGAACACAGAAAACACGAATATTTTCATCTAAATACAGATCCCACCTGTCTTCTGTCCCTTAAGGTGTTGCTACATAGCAATTAAATTATTTCTTGTCTTAAGTTACAGCTGAGCAAGTATAAAAATATCTATAAAACTCTGTCTTGGGTAGATTCCTATTCCTCTTGTTCAGAACCCAGGAGTTGCGCGACGCCCAATCGAGAGGAGGTTTCTTGCCCACTTAATCTGTTTTCAACACATAAAGTCAGAGGGAATAATGTTGGTCACTGTTTCAGTTTCTTGACCTCTGGACCTCTGTATTCACAAACTCCACAGTTTCCCCAGGTTCTACTTCTGAATTCACCGATTTTGAGTCCAACAACAGATCCAAAGGGCGTGAAAGGTCTGCCCATACAGGGCCCATAGAGTAGGGCTTGCCAGTGATGAGGCAGCTTACTGCAGAGTCAATACTTCTTTTCTTAACATTCGGGGCATTTAAATTCATTCACACAGACCAAAACCATCTTGTTTAGAGACCAGTTTAATTCCTTAAGGGTAAGTAGATAATCATGACAGTGCATTGTGTCAGTCTGAGATGAGTACCTCCAATTCTTTGTGTGTGGAGGGCCCTCCTCCAGTCTGAGTAAGGCATATCTTGCTGCGCTGAGCGAAAGGCCCCGGATACCATCACCCCACTCCTTCTCTGCACTGTGAACAACACACAACATATGGTTCCAAGAGCATTTAACTGCACACCTACAGTTGGGCTATAGACACATCAGTACTTTAAAATGAATTTAATAACGTGATACATAGCACACATCACATGTGTATTTATCGTTTTTACATGAATGTCTGATATCACATGAGAAAAATGCAAATGTTTCAGTCAAATATGTATGACAACCTACCATTCTGGGCTTAATTTGTACTCAACACTCCACTATGGAGAAATGTTTCCAAGCATATACGAACATCTGGCATTTCTTTACCTTATTTAGTCATTAAGCCAAATTAATTTATACACCCATACTACAGCCTGACTCCATCCAACATTATCAGTCTTGGGAAGCCCAATCTGTAGATTCAGCTTTTCAAGGACTGTCCTTGACAGACTTTTGCACCAGATAAATTGGAATTAGATATTGCCATCAGCTGTTCTGGACCTGAGGCAATCATGTCGCATAGACAGCAGGAAAAGAAACCACAAGCAGTTTTATGCTTCCTGTGACTCAAGTTTCACCAAACACCTTTAGAGGTTTAACAACGAAGCAGTTTGGGGTCTTTTGTTTAGTACTGACACAGTAAAACAATTAAAAAACATGAACTAATAAGGAATGCCTTCAAGTTATCCCCGTGCAGTTCCTTCTCCAAACACGAACACCAGAGACAATGCGTTAAAAAACAGATCCAATCTCCCTTCCTACCCATTTTTATTCTGTTAATACTTACCCTTGGTATTCAATGTACTTGTAAATCATGCCTGCAATAAGCATTGCCACCAAAGCATAATACCAAGATGAAATGAACATCAGTGCCAGGCAAATACTCATGCCTAAAAATGAGAGGGCCCTAAAGGAAAAAGCAAAGGTATTACTAAGTAGTGGGGTAGAAAAAGCTTTAAAGCAAATTACACCCTTGCTCTTTTTTCTTTAAACTGTCTATTCCAAACTGACAGTGAAAGTAAAGATTCCAACGCATCTCCCCAGTCCCCATCAGTTTTAGTATCCTGTTGTTGAAATTAAACTCTCATGCCATTACATATCTGGGTCTGGTCCACTAAGAATATCACATCAATGTACTGCCCACTGCCCTCATGGAGAAGGTTCTTCTCAAGCCCTCACTGCAGATTACAGGTTTGGCCTTTTGCTTACCAGTGATAGTATTTAAAGCGAGGTCGCCAGTTTGGAGTTCGCAGAAGTGTCTGTACTGCACATGCCAGATTAACAAAAAGGTAACACATCAAGAAAAACCTGCAAAAGCAAAAAAAGTGCAAACCCTTTTAGAACACACATTTATAGATTCTCTCGCATACAATCACAATAATTTATAGTCAAAATCCAGCTGTTCTGTCACATGTGCCTGTGATTTTTATTAGCCTGGACTATCAGTCTAAAGTAGTCAGAACAATTTCTTAATTAGATCAAGTTAGATCTGTTCAGATCATCAGTGTTGCCTTTGCTCTGTCATAAAAACTGTTTTCCGAAACCAAATAAAATATACTAAAAACTTGACTATTCACAGAATACTCCACAGAAACAAATGAATATGAAAAGCCTGAAGTCAGAGGATTCATAGAAATAATGAAAGTGTAACTCAGACTCCAGTAATTTGCTGTACGGTTAAAGCTATGGTTCTGAAAGACAATCAAACTAGCAAAATTCAGAAGAGTATTCTTAATCCCACCCAGCAACCAGCCTGTTTCTTACATTGAGAGAATGGGAGCCACCATGTCAAGTGAAGCAATAAGGATTCCCAGCTCAGCAATCAGTGCTGTTAACAGAAGAGCCCATGTCGGTTCGCCATTCGCTTTTCCATGACCAAAGATCTGAAGAAACAGAAACATTAAGCATATCTGCCAAGTATTTCATAAGGCTGTAATGGAAAAAAAGTAGATTACATTTTTAAAAACAGTAGTCATTTTCCTACGTAATTCCTTCTCTAGAGCAAGGAGCCAAGTTATTTTAATGTCCTTTTATGCTTCATTGAATTAGATGCTCAACTTCTTGATAAAATTACCATATAACATCTAATCAAACTCCTTAACAGCATTCCTAGTTTTTAACAAAGGAAAAAAAGCATCAAAATAAAAAATATTGACCCTTGCTTCAGTGCTGGGCAAACTAGGGAAAACAAATCTAATTTCCAAGAGCATAAAGTCAAGCAGTTGGTTATGCAATATGTACAGGATGCGTTTTTAAGATGTACGAACCCACAGGAAAGGGATGATGTTGTCCTTGGCTATGGCTTGCAGCAGCCGGGGGGCTCCAGTGAGGCTCTGCAGACCGGCCCCACAGGTGGAGAAGAAGGATCCTATCACAATGACCCAGGGTGAGGGCCATGACAGTGTACCCACCACCAAGTTCTTGTTCACAGCATCACCGTACCTGCAGAGAGGGACAGGGGGCATTCAGCTGAGACACAGGTTTGGGTTTTTGGGTCAGTTTTAAGATGTCATTTAAATACTATTAAATACTATTTTCTTGATCAGGAAATATAGAAAGTAGTAAGCAGAGTTACTTTTCATACACATACAGGAAGTGTCTGCAGCCTGATTTCCAAAAGAAAGTTTGAAAACTTTCTTTTCTTTATATATTTTTAAAAGCTTGTATTATCACAACATTATTTCTCAACTTTCACCTAGAGAAATGCAGAAATTAAGACACAGGATGGAAAATCTGAGGGAACCATGCCAGAAAACATCAAATCAAATACAAGTGGATTCCCAAAACATTGATTACAATTTACATACAAATATGGTTTTAAAAGGCACCCATAAGTAAAAGCCAAAAAACCCTAAGGGCAGAGAAGTTTGTAGGGGGAAGGAGGAGGCAAGATGGAAAAGAACATATCTACTCTACAAAAAAAGAAAAAGGAAGCAGAGCATTAAAACAGTACAACTTACTTATCTCTCAGGACAACACCTTCTATGCAGGCTCCAAATAATAATACACAACTGAAGTCTTGAGGACAGAGTGTGCTAAGGAACTAAGATTTCTTAAGATGTGGCAGATGAAAACCCCATAGAAAGTATTGTGGAGAGTATGTGCCTCCATCCCACAGCATTTGCACTGCAGCATCTCCACAAGCACATCATAAAGCTGTAAATTAATGTCTCACAGCTCATGGAAAGCTTCTTATGTTAAAGTAACAAAGTTGTTCTTCTAAATTTCGGTTTTTAAAACAGTTTTAAATGTTCTAATAAAGGAGACAAAAATCAAATGAAGCATTTTTATACTAAAATGTCAATTTAATCTTCTGCTAGTATAGAAGCTGATATTAAACTATCTTTTCTCTCTCTTTTTCCCTGTGTCTGAAGGTATTTTGAACATACAGCAACCTATTACCTTGCATGTTATCATCTTTGGTCTCAAATGGCATTCACATCACCAGTAGATCTTTGACTATGAGATTTGTTATTAAACTGCACTGCTTCTGCATTGTACAGGACAAAATACCTCAGGCTTTTTGGATCTGGCAATCCACGAAGTTTTTGACCTTGTGAATTAAGTTCACATGAATGGTTAAATCTTATATTCTACCCTGACATGCAACTGTAAATTACAAAGTGTAATAAAAGGGGAAACATGGCTCCTTCCTAAAAACCAGGGTGGCAGGTTCCCACAGGGTGGCGTATGAAACCGACACATCCGGCTACTGAGTCAGTCCTAAACTGCCAACAGAGCTGGGGGTTATGTCTGTGACCTGGTTTAATATTTATTATGTTCACAGGAAATGCTGACTTCTTCATACAGGGCCAGTTCCAAAAATAACAACCGGGGAAAACTGTGCTCCTAAGAAGCTGGGACAAGCAAGCTGGGATCCTGAATGACAGTTAGGCAAGGTTTGGCAAAAAACAGGAATGAAACAGCAGAATTTCCAGGAGAGTCACCATCTCAGCCAGCTGCCCTTTGGGTGGGATTTAACAAGAAAGCTCTTTTGACTTTTCTTTTTTTCTTTTTAATCTCCTATGTTGAAAACTTGTTATTTAGGACACCAAGAGCAAGATGAAGCTGAAAGACCTTGGTTTAATCTCTTTAGCAGGAGAGCAGAGATGAAGACAGTCTTTCCTAGGCAAAGCCCTTGTGGTTCTAAGCCGAGAAGAGCTGAAAAGACCCTCGTTTCATTTCTTACTTCAGTTTATCTTCTCCTAAAATGTTCAAGACAGCCTATACTCCTTAAAGTCACTGCAAATAAAAGGCCTGAAAAGCTGTAGATCACTGTGTAGCAAAGAACAGCAATGGAAATGCAAAACAACAGAATCCACCACAAAAAAGCGGGACAGAAAATAACACGGTAATAATTCCTTTCAGCCCAAGGACTGTTGTTTTGTTGTTGGTTTTTCTTTTTCTACTGACAAGTCATACTCACACTGATAATTTGGTGACCTGAAAGCAGTTCCACAAATCAGAAACAATGTACCAGCACTCTACTCATTATAAAAGGATACAGACTAGTGATGTGGTGACAATGGCAAGAATTGTTCCAACAGGAATGGATTTCTGTGCATCTTTGAGGTCCCCTGATCTGTTTGAACCAGCCATGATACCTGAAAGTACATTTTGGATATAAGATCACAGGGCAGGAAGCAGCTCAAAGCCCCAGGATGCCCTCTCATCCCAGCAGTCTCACCAGTCACTGAAGGGAAGAAGATGCCAACCAGCACCATGAAGGAAGTAGCAATATCTGAAAGCACGTACAGGTGCAGGTTGTTTTTCTGGCTTGCTACATCAACAGATGGGTGATGTGCTTTCTCCAGGATCTCTCCTTTCTCTAAATAATTGCTCCATAAGTTGTCTTCAAGGTTATTATCACACCACAGAAAAGAAAAGCAAGTTTCAGTTCAAACTCATTAAGTTCTGATTGTAATGGGTCTACAACTGAGGATTACAAATGCAGGTCAGTGATCAACACAAACGAAGACATACACAAGTTACATGCAAGAAAATTTATACTGCATGTTTTCAAAGGAATCCATATAAAACCCCCACAAATACGTATCAATAGCCTACTCAAGTCTAAGCATCTTATCCTTTATTGCTACTAAATGGAACATTCTTTTAACTTCACACCTATTTTAACCCAAGGAAATACTGAATATATTTACAAACTGCCATACCACCCACACTAGCTCAAAGAATGCAAAGCAGTAATATTGAGCAGCTCTCCAGACAGGAATGGATTTGTTCTTCTGTCAGTGAAAGAATTACAGAATTCTATGTTAGGTATTTGAAATTTCACTAATAAATGCCAAGCCCATTTTAGAAACTAGAATTCTGGTTTCTGTGAAAATGAGAACCTTCAGCATTCAGCACCTGCACAAGGCAGTTGTTCCCTGGAGTTCTTTTCAATAATGAACACTTTTCAATGATACTATATTTAAGAGTGGGCAAAGCAGGAGACACACTATTTCTATACAAGTACTCTTATCTTTCAGGACATAATCTTCAACCTGTCTAAATGGAAAGCTGTCACTATGCAGAGTTCTGAAACATTTTAATAACTTACTCATGTTAGTATAATGTACAATTATAGCTGACTTCCTGCTGAAATTATGAGATGTACAAGGCAAATTTAATCAATTTTACAGCCAACGAGTATTGTATCAGGACAAAAGTGCCCTCTCCTCTTTTTAAAGATTATAAGATTTGGTTTTCTTTATTGAAGATAATTTTCTTCACTGTCATTACACTTCTTCAATCCCTCTTTCTTAACCAGCAGGGAAGAGTTCAACCCATTTCAACCACTCAGCATGCCTCCTCTTTAAGGGAAAAAAAAAATATTCTACCATACCTATTAAAATGCCACTAGCAGCTCCCGGAATTCCTGCTATCTCAGAGACATTGTTCATTAGGAAATATTCAT
This sequence comes from Pachyramphus minor, assembly GCA_013397135.1. Lineage (NCBI taxonomy): Eukaryota > Metazoa > Chordata > Aves > Passeriformes > Tyrannidae > Pachyramphus > Pachyramphus minor. The sequence goes on along the minus strand of VYXB01003344.1, from coordinate 65,640 downwards.
CACAATGTTCTTCGGTTAAGTTTGTAGTGTGGCAGAAAAGCTCCCAAAGCTTAGAGGCCACAGTTATGTTATCTTTGACTACGGTTTTGGCACAAACATCAAAGTGATCTCTTGACAAAGTCCTGTTGCCCAACATGCAAATCCTGGAAGGGAAACATGAACACCAGGGTTATTGTATGTTACCAGGAAAATGAAATCCACCCTTCCCCATAGTTCCTCTTTCATATTGTGGAAGCTTCAAGTTACTCTAGTCTCCTACATAATTTTTTACCTTCAAAAGGAGGGTGGTAGCAGGACAAAGATGTTCCCTTTAATGGTCAGAAGTATAAAGCTACTTTTTCAACAGTTTGGGGAGAGGTATAAAAAGCTACATCAATATGATTTACTAAATTTGTTCAAATTACCTTAAACACAGAAAAGGAAAGATTAGGCCACTTTAGGGGGGGGGGGGTTGCGTTTTTCATTTGTTTGTTTGTTTGTGGGTTTTTTTGGTGTTTTTCGTTTTTGGGGGGGTATTTTTTGTTAAAAAGAACTACTGAAGTGGAAGAAATTTAAGAAGTACTAAAATTCAAATTATTTAAATATATTTGGAATCTCATTATCCCAATTTCTGCATAGTAGCACTTCAATGACCCCTGACATTTTAGTTTCAAAATTAGGAACATACATTTCAATCACAATAAGCATGGGGCTTCTTGTCAGACAATGCTGTGCATTAACTGCTAAGATCCTCCAGTGCCTGTTGTATTTCACCTAACCATAAATATCACTTATTCCAGCACTGAAAAAAATTTTAATCCCCTTCTCCAAAGACAGTTCCACAAGACACAGTGATCCAACATAATGGCTTGCTGTTGCCAGAAGTTCATTCAGCTTCTCTTTCCAGTTTCAGAAAACACCCACAGGAAAAGAAAAAAGTTTCTTCCACTTTACTACATTTAATTGTTTCACAGGTCTTACTGATCACTGAAGCCAGCAAAATGAAAGAGAAAGGGCCACTTTTGCAGGCCCATGAACTCTAACTTCAGAGAAGCCTTACCCCTCAGAATTAAAAATAAATACAATATCTAGTGGCTTAAAAAAAAAAAAACAGCTGAAGGAAGAAAGATAGGGAAAACATGCAAAAATAATCCAAGAGATAATAGGGAGCGGCAGAGACACTGTTTTATTTTTACTGATGTCAACGTTCACTGTTTTAAAACACTATAATCATTGGGCCCTAAATATCCAAAGGGAGCACTTGAGCGTTGCAAGTACTTAGTTATGGTCACAGCACTTTAAGAGGTGAATAATTATACAGATTCAACTCCTCTATTTCCTTTCTATTCATCTCTTGTCAGCAGTATCAGAAAACAGTGTTTGCATTTCTGGTAAAACACATATATTCACATTATTGCTGCTCCAGCTCTGAGTTTAAGAAGCTTGTATTACATGTTTAACTGCCATCATGCCCAGGAGCACACGGCTGTGTGCAGAGCAGGGCTCGTCATGTGGCAGGTCAGTCTGCTCCCACACCAGGGCCTGACCATGGCCCCACCACCACATTCCTAAGAGGTGCCCTGTTTCTCACAGCTAAAAATGTTGGAAGTAATTCACAAAAAAAGTAGTTTCAGCAATGTATTAGGCACCAGCTGTAAGTAACCTACCATTAAACCCCAACTTCCAGACCCATAGGCAAAGCTATACCCACATCCAGAAATACTACTCACGGAAATTCAGGTGGATCAAAGATGGACTTGATAGCTCCAGCATAAATGGACAGTATGGATATTACTACGCAGGCCAAGAAGAGGGAAGCAAATTTATTTACATATTTGACACCTACAAAGACCACCACTGCCATTAAGATGAGGAATACAGTGCCATACACCCTCATGTTATTTAGCATGGCACTGGAAGCATCGTGGGCACCGGATGGATGAAAAATTGCTGCTTGTGGCACAATATATGTCTGAAATGAGAAAGCAAAAGCAAGCTGAAGGAACACTGAAAGAGAATTCTGTCGGGATCATGTACCTGTACTGGCAGTGTACATCACTTTCCACTTTGCAACATGCTCTTCACTGGGAATCTTCATATTAATAGAAAAAGTCAAGAGATAACAGCCCATTCTATGTCAGTGGAAAAACTAAGCCAACTTTATCAGTGATGAGCATGAGTCTTGGATTAAGTCATACTTCCATCTATGTTGTCAGAAGGGCTTCCTGTCTGGACACCCACAGAGTGTGCAGCTTCCAAAGGCAAGCACTAATGGGACAGAATTGGACACCACGAAACTGGAGACCCTCTAGTCTCTTCCTGTAAATGTGTACACAACCATGCGACAAGAATACTGGGAGACTTTCTATATGCTATTTATCTTTAAAGCAGGACTACTCCAGTACTACTCACCAATAAAATCTCAATGGCACCAAGGATATACATTGCTCCTGCAAACGTTGTTCCCAAATAGAAGCACAGCCCTACAGCTCCACCAAACTCTGGCCCCAATGATCTAGATATCATGAAATAGGAGCCACCAGCTATGAAACAAGAAAGGTGAGAGTAAAATTGTAATTTATTGTTATAAGTGTTTAAATATTCACAAGAATACAACAGAATTTTATACTGTATATCTGCTATTTTGAGATTCAATTAAGTATCTGTTTTGTTAGCACAGAGGTAAAAATCAAATAAGCTAACCTTTAGCCTTATTGATACTAAGAAGAAACACTAGATATGAATTCAGGCTTTCTATCCTGGATTAAGCAAATTTCTCTGGAATAAAGCCAGGTTAACAGCTTATAGTAGCTTAGATTTGGGTTTTTTTTTTCCTTTTTTTAGCACAAATGAGATATTCTCTAACTACACTTACCTGGAACAACACCATTTGTGGCAATAGCACTCATTGATATGGTTGTCAACATAGTCTAGGGAAAACAGGGAAAAGGAAGCAATTATGTCAACAACGTTTTTTAAAATGTAACTTATTTCTTGATAAAATAAAGCTGTCACTGTATAGAGGATACAGTATTTCCATTTATTCTGTCTGTCATTACCTAAAAGAAAAAAAACAAGGGCAGGAAGAATTTAATCGTCGAGCTGTTGAGACTTCTGTTTGAGGGATGGCCACTACTTTATCAGGTCAAACAGTGGGTGTCTGCAGACAAAGCAAGAGAACACAGGTGCCCTCCATCTGCAGAGCTGCAATTCCAACAAGGGCTAGTCAAGCAAAGCAGGCAGCCACCACCTGGGATGGGCATGGAAAACAGTTGTTTGCTGAAGAAACACAATTTTTAAGAGTGTATCTACACTAGATAAAGTTTGTCATTTTAGAAGTACTACAAAAAAAAAAAAAATCCCATGGCTATGAACATCAGAGAAGTGTGTCTGGCACAAATATGGCTTCTCTTTCCACAAGCATTTACAGTGCTGCCCCTCCAAGTTCCTCAATAGTTTCACAGAGGTTATGTCACATGTATTATTCTACCTAAATACTTACACAACAGCAGCAAAGCAATACAATCAGGAAGGACTGAAGGACTCCAGCCATTCCCACCATCCAAGTCAGCCGAAGGAAGAGAATAACCCCAAAGATATTCTGCATGCATGGTAAATACACCCCCATCAGGGTGCCCATGCTGGGTGACTGAAAAAAAAAAAAAAGTTTATATTCATTAACTGAAATCATTCAAAGCACAGATAACCAAAAAAGCCTAGAAGTTCAGTTTTTTAAATGGTTGAAACACGGCAAACATAAGGCAGACACACTCAAATACTGTTGTGCCGGACTTCCACAAAACACGAAGCAAACTCCAAAATCATGAATTTCTGAGCAAAATGCTGACCCTATCACATCTTCACATTTTAAATAATTACCCTTTAGCATTTAACATCAATAACTAACAACAAAAAATATACTTATTTGTTTTATTGTAGAACCACAGATATTCAAGTATGAAACCCGTCAAATGCTGCAGACCCCGAGTAAGACTGATCCTACCCTACTCCCCAGTTTATAAATTAATTCCATGGAAAACCCACTTTTTCAATGCTACAGCCAGAAAAGACTTGGAAGCAATGTGGAGACATGCGTAACATATCTTCTTCCATTTTATATATTCCATGTAAAAGTAGTGGTTCTGCCCTTTCTTATGTTTAATGTCAGCATCAGACTCTGAATTACGTTTGACAGCAGCTGAGAAAATACAGGTTGGTTACGTGACTTCACAGGAAGAGAATGGGTGGCATTCAACATAGCATCCTGCAGAACTCTCCTTTACCCAAATAGTTATTGTCAAAGGATAGTCAGATCCAAAATAATGACAAAGGGCTTCATTTCAAGGAATAAAAAAATGTTTGCTGCATTGGCACACTGGCACCAGCAGCATTTCAGAGTCCCAAATCTCCGCGGCTCCCTGCCAAGACATTTCATTACTTCTGCCTTCTGAGGTTTTCATTTGCATTTAAAATTACATTGAATTCTAAAACATAGGGGGAATGGAATGTAACTTCTCAAAGGCTCATCCCTTTTCATACTCCCTTCTATAAACCTGAATTACAAAATATATTATAGATAGACAACATTTAAAGAAACTCTTGAACAATCATTTAAGTGATAAGGATACTAAAGGGAGGTGACAGCACTTGTTCAAACTTGACTCCACACAGCATTACCTAAATGCAAAAATCAACAGGTCCCACGTACCTTTTTAAACAAATAAGTACTATTGTTTTGGATTAATGACTAAAGACAAGCACATTACTCTTCAAGTGATAAAATGGCTGTCAAAAATTTTACCTAAGGTAAGTCAATAGTGTATTCAGTACACAAAGCAAAATCCTAGAAGAATTAACTGTTTCTAAGATCACCAGGTCACAATAAGAAGCCTTAGGAACTTAGTGCTTCAACTTGCAATTACATGTTACAATTCAGAATTTTCTTGTCTTGCATTAGGAATCTGCCCTGACAGAGACGAAAGAGAACTGTGCCCAAGAGCATGATCTGAATCATTCTTTGTTAGAAATGCCAGGAATTGCTGACTGAATTTTTTTAAGTCAGCTTCGAATTCCTTATGTGACTAAAGCTAAAACAGATCAATCTCATACACACTACAACTCCAGTGAACCTCCTGAAGTAAAGCGAGCAACAGAATCATGTGTTGAGCATTTGCAATGAAGTAACACTATGAGACCTACCAACATGGGGCCAGAGCTGTTCTTCAGCTGTTCCAGTGCCATAGTACAAAAAAGAAAAAAAAATTCCCTAAACTACCACCTGCCATTGTATAAATATTACCATCCTAAAGAACTAACCTGATCAGCTTTATCAGGGTTATGTATAAGCACAAAAGGAATTGTTGTCTTCTGATCGTAACAGAAATGACACTCGTATGTAAGTGTCCTGATCAGGGCAAGGCAAGGATTTTTTACTGTTGAGTTGCTCCAGTGCTGTTGTGGAAGAGAATCTTCACAAGATATTATTTATAGTGTACCTGTTTCCTCAAGGAAGAGGAGGTTTAGATACTTTTTATTCCAATACCTTCATTTGATTCACACTGTGCCTTCAACTGCATAAATATTAACTGAGAAATTACTAAATAATATTGCCTGTCACTGGCAGATTTTGGCCAGTACAGGGGCTTCCCATTCTCACATTAATGCACGTTTTACCTCTCAAGGACACATTCCACATAATTTTATCATCTATCTGACCATTCATCCGTCAGTCCCTCCTCTCACATCATCTCTGAATGCAGCAGCCAGCATCACATGAATTTATCAGATGTGTGGGTATGTCAGAGACAAAGGAGTTAAACAGTTTGTCAAAACTGGCATCTGAGAAAAGAAACCTGTTGGTCCTACAGAAGAAGGACCACAGTTTCTGTGTATTCTACATGGCAGTCTGCCAAACACTACGAAGCAGGTGACTTTTCTGCCTACCCTTTACACACTTCCCAACACCTGCTTCCTTTGCATAAGAATTCACTTTAGCTCAGCTCTTTCCTCTCTTCTGCCTCATGTCCCTGCAACTTTGCTCCACTGTTCCACCATCTTCTCCCTCTCCCTTTTAAGTGGTCTCTTATACCTATCAAGTTACAAGCTCACTTCAGCCACAGAGGAAGAGAAATTGTGCATTAGTTGTATAGTTGTGAGACCACTGCAGAGCAGAGCAGCCTGGGAAATGCTTAATCGTCAGCCCACAGCCAAAACCCAAGCCACAGTATTACTAAGGGGATCTCGGGCATAAGAGTTTAGTCTAGATTTTCTTACCCTGTGGCAAAAAAATACTTGTAAGAAAGAACAAACCACAAATACTACTTAAACCAGCTTGTTCACAGAAATATTTAAGACCAGTAATCTGCAGTGACTTGACCCTTTTTTATAGCATCTGACCATCACTAAGTGATACTAAACCAGTGCTGAAGTCTCAGAAGAATACAACCTGAAACAAGAAGGGTATTAGTATGTTCAGCCTCAACAGCAATCAAATGAAAAAATATAACACCTCATGCTGAATAAAGGAAATAAAACACAGAACACTGTTTCAGAACAACCAAGAAGAGATAGAAAAATCTCGAAAACAGTCTCTATTTCAGTGATGTAGATCGTGTTTCTGTTCACTCTCATCAGCTGCAGACACATAATTTATATAAATATTGATCTGAGTCTGAAGGACACTATTTCCTTTGTGCCAGTATGCTGGGTTATTAAAGCACTTGGCTGCAGGGCTCAGGGACATTGATCAGCAATGACAGCTCTTATAGTTGCTCTGTAGCATAAGGACAGACAGCAGCAAAAAAATTAACTGCCTTATTAAAGATACATGAACTAAAATAGTTTATCTATTTTTTTCCATCATGAGAAGGGGATATTTCTGTAGCACTGTGACTATTAAGTGCTTTACTATAAGACTGTATTTAGAAAAGAAAAAGCAACCCCATTTCTACCTTATTACATGGAGTTGTGTTAATTGTACCTGATGTACAGACTGTTACTATCAAACATATTTAGTGGGGATGCTGAAACAGGATAATACGTTCATATTAAGATGTTTTGCACTGAAATGAAATGAATTTAAAAGGATATGATTTAGTGGGTGGGGGCGTGCTAGGTCACTGAAAGGTATTCACTGAGACCTGTCTTACCTGCTCAGAGAATTACAGACACTTAGTGAAAGGATTGCTTTCCTCAGTTCATTTCTGAATATCAGATCTAGAAGCTGCTCATCAGCCTTGCTCCAGTTCTTGTCTACGAAATGCCAATTCCAGTGAGTGACAGGCAGGTTACTTTTTGTCACATTGGCTGGGTACATGTTTGCCGAGCACACCCAGTACAGGATTCGACAATGGGTGCATTACAATGCCAGCACTTACACAGACCTGCCGAGGTGCTGGGTGGATTGCCACATCCTATACTCATGCTCAAATGGGAAGGATGAGGTAACAGCAGCATGGTGATTTATACTTTGAAGATGATTAAAAACAAATGTGTAGAAAAATCCCACTTGCACAGTTTCTGAATACCTTCAATCCATAGCCTTGTAGTTACTGCTTTCAAATTTTCTGGGTTTAAGGGGTTGTAATTATTGGCCAAGTTAATATTCAATCATCTTATATTCTGCAAGACGTTTAAAATTTTATATTGCTCATGGCAAGAGAACGAGAAGAAATTCAAACTGCAGTTATGATATTGCAGCTCATGTAATTTATCCCAGAGACAGACATGGAGGCTAGGACTCCCTTAAGGACACTGCAGTGTTTACACAGAAAATACTGAAATATTAATGCAGGATGACACTGTCACTTTTTGAGTGGTTACCAAACCCATTTACAGAAAACATCTGAGAAGTCTGCAAACACAAATTTTTGGTACAAGGGAAAGCACAATTCAGAACAACACAGTTATTAAGCCCAAACTCTATTTTGCCCTAGAAGCAAAGCTTTAACAAGGACAACAGTCCTCTTTTTATGGCAGTAAACAGCTTGAAAATACACAAGCACTTATACAAATCATATCTAGTTGTAAAAATATTAACACCACGCCTTACATGGTACTCTATCAAGGATTGAAAACAAGTTCTCAGTTTCCTGTTATTTGCCCCATTTTTACCTTATGAAGTTATACTCATTTGCTCCAACCAACTTTACACTACCGATCCATTGCCAAATTCTCCCAATACTTTTTCCAACAGTTCACCCTTGTATTCTGGTCAGGCAATTAATATGGAAATAAACAGCAAAAGTGATCAGAACTTTCTCAAGTACTGTATCCTCATCCATGCTACTTTTGTTCAGAAAATAATCTGTCTGCTTCTGATACTGTAGGATGAAAAATATCTTAGAGTATGCAATAATACCATATTAACAGCTGATGCCTGACATTACTCCCACCAAAAGCATGCTAAAACAGAGATGCAGCTGATATTCCTTATTAGTAATGTGAAGGTAAAAATTTTGGACAGATTCCGCAATTACTACACCACCAAATACCACACAAAAGAAAATCATAATTAAAATGTTTAAATTGCTTTTAAATTACTTTTTAAATGTCAGTTTATAGTACCAGAATGCAGTTATTGCACCCAGATGATCTTCGTTTTGTCTTGTAATGATATTGACCACAATATTGCAGCACTTTAGTGCATGTGGTGTCAGTTAAAATTGGATTTTAAGCTTCATACTGACTAAACAACTTCGTTAAGCCCAGTGTAAAACTGTGCAGAGTAAGGAGCTGGAGTGTGAATACGGTGTTCAGCATGGGGTAACACGCACGTTCTGTGAGAACACTACTGGTTTTCAACACTATCACTGCCATCTCTTTCTGAAATGGCAGTGCTATTAGAGCCACAGAATTCAAGTGCTATCTTAGCCTTTTGAAAACCTTTCTTTTGCAAGCAAACTGACAGGCCTGCAAGTGCCATAAAATGCAACGACACCGCTTGCAGCTGTAGCATTAACCAAAACACCTGCAGACAGACTGCCAGAGGAGAAGAGGAGCAGTTAAATGCTCCCTTCCCGATAGAAATCTACCAACAATCAAGTCTCAACTGCTACCTAGTCATTGCAAGGCCAGCCCAAATGGGCAAACCATTTAAATGCAGATCCTTTGGGGCAGAATTCAGTTGCCTAACTGCCTAACACCAGAATGACTCCTGAGCTGCCCCAGGGTGTTCAATCTGACATCCACCCACCACTCTAGAAGGGTGTTGCCTCTTTCAAATCCTGTGTCACACCTACCAGGCTTGTAGAGATGTGTCAGATAGCACNGGGGGGGGGCAGTTGTTTTGTTGTTTGTTCATATCCCCTTCTTATCTAAATCCACACCAACTGAAGGGAATTGCACTGTAGTGTGCAGTGCTTAACCACTGCATCTGCCCCAATTCTTTGGTAACCTCTGGTTCCCCACAGAGTTCTATGTCACTTCTTTGCAACACTGTCTTGGCTCCTAACAGAGGTTAAGAAAAAGCAGAAAGCAGCACAGCTCCCTGAAATCACACAAGAAATCATCCCATTCATCAGCTGGCCACGGAGAGAATCTTTACATACTTTTGATACTTTCTTCTTCGATCCATCAGTACTTTCTGCTTCTTCATGTTCCTTCACACCTTGGGTAAGATTTGTGTAATTGACCAACTTGCCAAGGAGAGATGACACTTTTGGTCGTATATCAAGTTCTTCCTGTGGAAAGAGACAACCACTCAACTTCTGCAGTTCATAGCACTTATGAAGAGAGACTGGGGTCACGCCTTCCTTGGCATGCCTGAGGCTACCAGGGAACACACCAGGAAAATCATCCAGGGAATAACAGAGTATTTCATTGTGCCTGAACCACTGATTAGAGGATTTAATTTTCTGAAGGGATGGCAACTCTGACAGCAAAAGGCTATACCAAAAGGTCTACACTGCACCCTTCTCTCTCTTCTCACTTCTTGGTGTGGCTCCAACTGGCCTCTGGTGTGAGCGCCTGGTCCTCCCTCCTTCCACATGGAAACAGTCACATCTCTGTGCCCCACAGTCCAAACTGACCACAAATCACATTAGGAGTATAAAAACCAGTTACAAATTACCTCAAACAAGGCCAGATTTCTGTCATAGTAATCACCTCCCTTGCCCGCTTCTGTATTGTTCAGGAAAGGACTGTTTTCTTTATGGTTGCCATGACCTGCAAAGAAAAAAAGGAACAGGTTTTGAATAAGCAGAGAAGGACAGAGTTTGTAACCTTGACAAATCCATAGGAAATAAACTTGTTTAGTCAATTGAATTTGTTTATTTTAGTATCTAAAGTTATGCAATGTTAGCAGTATCAGAGGTGTTACTCTAAAGGTAGAATTATTTCTATTTCTACTCCTCTATCTCATTAAAATAGAATAAACAGTCACCTCAAAGTAAAATTTACAAGTAGGGTCACAGCTATAAGGCTTTATGTGCCTTTATTCTCTAATGCTCACTTCTATAACTATTTCTTATATAGAATAGTGACAAGTGATAAGGCAGTTCTCATGCACTTAGAAATCATTATTAATGCTAAGAGCAACTTTCGAGCCATTATGTCCAAACTGATTAGGTAGATTTAGCAAGACTGAACACTTCAAAGACTAGATTCTGTTAGTACAATACCAGTAGACAGATGCCAAAGCACTCCCTCCCTTGTTTTCATTGTTGTTTGATTTTTACTATGCCCACTAATCCCAGACATTAAACACACTCATCATGCCTTGACCCTGTGTTTTGAACATTTAGACTGTGCATTCTTCAGACTCCTCTTCAAGTTAAAACGTAACATCAAGTACAGTAAAAGCAGAGCATTCACACATACAATCAACAAGGTTAAAAAAAATTATAACATGGAAGATCAGTAGAGCTTTCTGTAACAAGTAGTAACTTAAAAAAAACTCATAAAAAACAAGGGCACTATAGTTTAAAATAACCTTGGGGGGGGGGGAAGAGATTAAATTGATTTCCATCTTCAGAAATTCTCAGACCTACGTCTCCCATTATACTCTGCTTAACAAACACAAATTCTTTCCTTCTGTCTGTACCTCTTCACTCCCTACTCTTTCAGCCAATACAAATGAAAGATTTCCAAGAGCACCTCCTTAAGAAAGGATCAATCCAAGGAATACTTTTCTTTCTGTTTACAAAGAAGTAATGCCTAAAGAAATTAAAAATGAAAGAAAAAATTATCTCAAATGAAAATACCGCAAGTTAAAGAAGTATTGTACACTCAACACAGCAAAAGCAAGAGATTAAATAGCTGGATTTTTTTTGTACATATTTTCAATGATTAAGGTAATGAATTCAACAATACTACACTAAATTATTTTAATATAATTGAGGTGAAAATATCTGTGCCCCCTGAAATCTGAATCAACTTACAATATGAACTTAACAGGCAAACAGAAGAGTCCTCCCCTACACACAGGGATCAGCACACACACCGCACTGTTACAAAAGTAATTGTCATAAGCCAAAAAATTATGAGAACATTCAGTACTACTCTTACTGAGAGGAAGGGATGCATGGAAACTAGCACAATTTGCTCAAAATTGCTGACAGTGCTTTGAACAAAACTGTTGGAAAAACAATATTCACAAACAACAGAGGGATTTTTAAGCTTCTGGAAGTAAACAGCTGATCAAAAATATAGGTAGAGAGCAGTCCCCTGTGTTTACATGCCTACTGCCTTTCTCACAGCTCCGACACAACTAACCCCAAAATATTAATTAGCAGCTGCCTTGAACAAGTGGGCTCAGCTTATTTGCTGACACCACCTACATGTAAGAAATGCTCACTTTTGCTGTACATTACAGAATTTTTTACTAGAAAAACATTAGTAAGCTTAACTATTTAGCATCAAAATCAAATGTTTATCAACTTCAGCAAAGGTAAAAATCTGCAAAAACTCCCTGCTTGCTGTATTTTTAAGTCTACACTGGCAGCAGGACTATAGCAGATCAATTTTGCTGCAGTGCTCTAAGCTGTGCTGCTTTCCTATTGTGGTTAAAGTCCATTTGTGACTTTTGCTGAGGAAATGGAGTTATCTGCCAGATACATTTTACTCAATAAATTGGACACAAACGATTGTGCAAATGATGACAGGAGCAACAAAAATAGTCTACTTGATTCTTTAAGACTGGTCTCTACAGTATCTTCTCACCATTACACTTTACCAAACACAGTAGGATCATGAGCAACTTCGGTTTATTTCCTCATTGCCCAAATACTATGTAGGAAATCCTATATGCTATATAGGATCCTGTATACTAGCTCTGGCGACTGAATGTTTGAAATATCAGACTGATTTTTTTTTTTTAATCACAGTGATTTTTAAATCACTTCTTTGCTGTCCTAGTTTTCCTTGTTCTTCCATTACCTTACCATTGTCTCAAGTCAATATAATGGGCATTCCCTTACTTGTAATGCTTACAGAAATTCTCACCCTTTTCATGTATTAAATCACACTGTTGCCAAGATAACTCATAGGTTCAATCTCAGATACAGTTGGCAACTGTTCTGCTCTTTCAAAATGCCAAGTCGCTCATTACCATGAAGAGTATAACTTATCCCTATTTAAGAAAGATCACTTCATGCCATCTCCCTGAGTCTGAGAAAGACCAGTGACTTAAGATGAATCTTCAACCTAATTGAAATTGTTTTTCGGATGCAACTTGATTTTATCAGCAGTGAATTTTTCACGATTGGTCTCTTCAGAAACTCCGTCTCTCAAAGAGCTTCCATCTTCTCTTTCATTCTCAATTTGTATGTTCAAGCTTCACCATTAGATTTTCCTTCCAAATTTGACCCTTTGGTGTGCTTGCTTTATACACCTTCCTGCACACAGGAAGCCCAAACAAAGCAAACTGCAATAGAAGAATTAGTAGAACTAGTGAGTGGAAATAGAGTATTGTGACTGGAAATACTGTTTTTGCAGTTGCTAGGGCACATCTTCCTCTAGATGGAAAAGTTTGGATGATAGAAAAATACAACTGGCTTTTTACCACATTCACAGCACTAGCTCCATTATCCTGTAATAACATACAGGTTATGAATTACTGCAGACAATGCAAAAATAAGTGGCCTTTCCTACCAATTTAATAAAGTGCCACATTAAAGCCCCTCTCAAACATCGTACACTTTCAACAGGAAGCGAAGGAGTGTAAATTTATATGCAAGTTCTTTGCAATGACACCCTAGTTTCACTTCACCACTAAGCAGAACTGGATGCTGTAGAGATGTGCGCTCATTCAAGAAGGGTGCTACATTGCTAAGTTAAATACAGCTAATTAAATGACAGCCAAAAATCATCTTCACCACACTTGCATGTTCAATGCAACTCTACTTTTCAGACACGTTCTAAATTGAAGTGTTCATCTTTCTCTCTTTCCACATTCTGTTTCCATTTCACAAGTAAAACCTATAGCAGATGACCATTTCCTCCAGAAGAATCACAAATGTACTTTGACAAAACAGAACAGACCAGACTGCAGCACAATATATAAACTGCATAGCAATAAAAGCTTTGTCTAATATATTCTGTCTGCCAATATGCAATACCAGCAGCTTCAAAGAGACTTACTTGCATGGGAAGAACTTGTTATCTCCATCAGTTTTGGAAGACAGCGGATGTGACCTCGGAAAGCTACTCTGGGGAATTTTTGCCCCAGCTTCACACGACGGCAATTTACATTCTGAAGCGTGAAGTCTCCTGGGCAAGCACCATCCTCTGACATGCATACATTTTTCCACATTCTTAGTTATCAAGTCTTTGGTCTTGGCCAGTAGCTATGTGGTGTTAGTTTTCATCATGCAAAATTGTTTTGCAAAGAACATTTCTTAAAGAGGGAGCTATATACTCTGCAATAGAGAACAATTTATTTGCCTTAGTGCCTAAGTAATCTCAAATTTTGAGACAGGCAAACTTTATTCCCAGTAGGCTAACGTTTCCTCTTCACTTTCAGTGCTTCTGGGTCTTCATTATCTTTCAATAATTAAGGCATTTTACTTCTGAATGCTACCAGTTCTCTTCCAAACCAAATAATTCTATTTGCAGCCAACACTACAATTATACAGTTTATCTGTATATATCTGCCAAGTGCCAGGTCCTACACTTTGGCCACAACAACCCCCTGCAGCCCCACGGGCTGGGCACAGAGTGGCTGGAGAGCAGCCAGGCAGAAAGGGATCTGAGGGTGCTGATTGACAAGAGGCTGAACATGAGCCAGCACTGTGCCCAGGTGGCCAAGAAGGCCAGTGACATCCTGGCCTGCATCAAGAACAGTGTGGCCAGCAGGAGCAGGGAAGTGATCCTTCCCCTGTACTCAGCACTGGTGAGGCCACACCTTTAGCATTGTGTCCAGTTCTGGGCCCCTCAGTTCAGGAAGGACACTGAGGTGCTGGAGCAGGTCCAGAGAAGAGCAACGTGGCTGGGGAAGGGACTGGAACACAAGTCCTGTGAGGAGAGGCTGAGGGAGCTGGGGTTGTTTAGCTTGGAGAAGAGGAGGCTGAGGGAGCTGGGGTTGTTTAGTCTGGAGAAGAGGAGGCT
>VYXB01003344.1:0-51084 GCA_013397135.1 Pachyramphus minor | reverse complement strand
CATTGGAATGGCCTGCTCAGATAGGTGGTGGATTCACCATCCCTGGAGGTTTTTAAGATGAGGCTGGATGTGGCACTGAGTGCCATGATCTAGGAATCACAGTGGTAGTGGAACAAGGGTTGGACCTGATGATCTTGGAGGTCTCTTCCAACCCAATTAATTCTATGATTCTATGATCTAAACATCTCCAGCATAGTTCCCTGAACATTTTAGAGCTCCCCTACTCAGATATGGACACAGATCTATAGAACAAGTTCCTCATCACGTGGATAACCTGAGTTCCTTAAAACATTAAAGATGGTTCATGAACAAAACCTACAAACCCTAAGTGTGCATACTCCCAGACATCCAAACACAAGCTCAGAAGATAGAATAAAAGCAATAAATGGGTGTCCGAACTTTTGTCTAACTTTTATCTCATTGACGAGAAAAAACACTGTGGCTAAATCTGAAGCAGATATTTTAATGACTGGTTTTATTTTGTTCTTCTCCCAAAGGTTAATGTTGTCTTTACTTAAAAAAAAAAATGAAAAGAAAAAGATTAAGAACACAGAGGACAGTATTCATGTTACTGTTTTCGTTCTAGAAGAGCATTAGGCCAGGCAGACACAGTTTCACTGCTTGAGCATGCTGAATGCAAGTCTTTTGTGCAAGCCATTGTATTTTCTTTAGTAACTGAGGGATGAAAATCAGACTTTGGAGAGAATTACAAACAAAACACATACATGAAATTACCTAAAGAACAGATTAGTGAGGATAAATGAAAGCTGTACAATTAGGTACAGTGAGATTATTGTAAAGAGCAGGAAGGTTCACAGCGATAAGGTCTACTCAGCCAGACTACTAAAATAACCATCCCTGTGAGAGGGTGGCAAGAGCAGTTGCATGGCTTGACATGACAAGGTTTTATTCTCCTCTACTGTCAGCTTCTGAACTCCCTTATCTCCCCTACTTCATCACGTTCAGGTAAATAAGCAGAAATTAGTGCATCTTGAAACAACTGCAGATTTTTCCACTCAGACATGACTAACTCAGAGATGCTCACCTACTGCTTACGGAAGCTTTATCCACCTGGCGAGTTAAGGCACGCCAAAGGCACAGATAGTCTGACCAGCTTTAGTCTGGCCAACAGAGATAACATGGGAAGTGAAACAGAGTAATGCCAGTTAAGCTACAATAAGGCTTAAAATATTAAAAAAAAAATTCTGAAGAGGGCTGAACTTTGATAACAAACTTTTGCCACTTTGCTTCTACAGGTAACCTGAGCTAGTTAAATGCCAGTTGGCAGAGGCACGCACACCATGTTCACGGTATCTCAGGAGGAACAGCCTCTGACAGGAAAGCTGGACAAAGCTCCAGATACAGCTGTGATCTGTGATGATGGCATGCAGGGCTGCCATAATCCTCCCTGCCTGAAGTGTCGAGAGTTACATCTTAAGTGAGGGGTTAAATTTCTTCAAATAATTCTAGTGCGAATCAGAGCACACGTCAGAGTGGGAATGAAATGCTCAGCTTGACAAAGGAACCTGTCAGTTAACTTACCTCTATAACTGCCAAACAGCAGATATTTCCTAGAAAACCCAGCTCAAAGGACAGCTCAACATGCCTCCCCTCAATATAATTTAATTTCTGGAACTCCCTGAGAGTTAATATCTCACTTTTAATTGTACTATGCATGTAGAGACTCCTTTATGTACACCATAGTAAAAAATATTGTAATGAAACAGCCTGTCTAGCAGCTAACACCACTTCTTGCTGTTATTCAGACACTATTTCACAAGTATCACTGGCTACAAAGTCTGTGACAGTTAAAGACACAAAACGAGCCATTTTCATGTCCACAGAATATCATATAATCTGTCTATTTCTTCAGTTAAAAAAAAGCATTTGTACTTTTAATATTCCATCTACAAGTAACACTGGAATCTAAGATTAGAAATTAGAGTTGATATCCAAGTAGTTGCTGGGGGTTTCCTTTAACCTAATTTCAGCTATCTAAACAGCAGGCAGTTATATCCAAGTAGTCACACAGGCTCACTTTTCACTCAGAAAAAGATGGCCCAATTAAATGATCCCTGGAGTGCCTCCTGTGCACCTTGGCATGCTGTAAATTACCTCTAAAGAGAACCTAACTTCAATAAAAGCCTAATTTATGGGTGGTTTAAGGTATGCAAAATTTGTCCCACAGTTAATTCTGTTCTGATTTATTTATGCATTTCCAGATTTTCATGTGTCAAGCTGTTCTGCACATTTCTCCGTGACTGGCAATTAAGCCAGAATTTATTTTGATTTTTTGACCACAAAGCCAAAATAGGTTTGCTACACTTAACTGTTCTCACAAGACCTGGAAACAAATGAATACACCCGTGGTAGGTATTCCACAGAGGAAAAAAAGTTAGAGAAACAACAGGATTCCTCCAAACAGAAATTACTGCATAACCAGGTAATTTTATTAGTCATAACATTACTTTTGAGGACATTTGCTCACAGCCTTATGGATAAAGTTTCTATATTAAAAGCTGTCCATTTCTGTTTTTATTATACTTTGTGGTCTTGGTTTGTTTTTAAAACAGTTCTTGAGAAAGCCCTTCCCAGATGTCAGTAAGGATAATGCTTTCCCAAGCACTTGTACTGTTCCCTCCCAAAGGCTGGGTGATGTTCAGAGCATTCTGCTTGCCACCCACTGAGTATTGCTGAGGAAAAGAAAAACCTCAACAACTGTCTTGGTCTTTGCAGTTCAAGGACCCTGGTACCTCCACATTTCAGGAGCCAAGCATTCAAGAGGACTGCTGAAGTACATCAGGAGACTGACATATCAGGATAATCTAAAAAATATGTAGAAGACAATTTGATTTCAAATACATTCCAAATCTCCTTATATTCTTTACTTATGTGGCTCCTCACATGTGGCTGGACCAAAGAGAATTCCTCAGAACTGTTATGGAACGTTTTTCTTGGTTCATTTGGAAGACTGCAACAAATAATTCTATGTACAACTATGTCTTTGCACACATCATTACCTTTAAATTTCCTGAACAGACATCAGATACGGCTTCTTTTCTTAAATTACTCACTTTCAACAATTTAGTAGAATTCCTAATCCCATGTCAGCAGTCCATGTCCAAAGTAGAGATTTTTCTTTTAAATAATAATAAAAAAGAGGGCCTATTAGAAATATTTGCTTCTACATGAATAGCACACAACTACCCAGAAACATGAAGCATTTTTAAAACAAAAATTCTGATTACAAACTCATTCGTGGCAGCTGACAGCATGGATCACATATTGAGGAATACTTACTTTCCCTTTAGCTACAAAGTATTCAGTATTACCCAAAGCACTTTTTTATCCAAAACCAGAAGGTCGTGATTTAACTTTCATGCTTTTCAATACTGAAACGAATAATTTCTTTGTTTTGCAGTAGCAAGAGTGACAGTGACATTCCAAGCTCAGAAAAAACAGTTCTTAAAATGTTTTGATAACTCCACTAAGTTCTTGGGTTGGAGGTAGGCTGTTTTAGGTGTGGAGGTTTTTTTATTAGGAGTATTATATTTACATCAGAAACAGAAGCAACAGGAAATCTAGACAGATAAAACTCATTCACACTACAAACTAGTAATTGGTAATGAAATAACCCTCAGTGTCAGTTCACCTTGAGCTACAAGGTCTTTTTCACTGATGGTGGCAGAAAGCACGAGCTATAAAATCCCAGCTGACCCAGTATTTTATGAAAATAAAGGTCAAAGTCGTGCTAGATAACAACCCATGCAACAATAAGGCTATATGAGAGGAAAGCACACCAGAACAAAAGGACAGATCTTTCCCTGGATAGATTTTAGGCAGCAAAGAGATCCTCTGCACTTGAAACACAGGCTCAAACTCAGTTTCACTGAAAACACTGAACACTCACATGCCTGATCCAGACACACATTTTCATCAGGAACTGCAGCTTAGAGACTAAACTATTGACATTCATGGGTATATTAAGAATACATGGCATTCATTCATTATTATAACATTATTATATTATGTAATAACATTATTTGACTGTCAAATTGACACTTCCAATACAGTTTTGTGTTTACTGATTTTTACCCAACTAGCAAAAGTGCGATTCTTAAGATTCATTACGCACTACACAGTAGATACCATGTACATATTTATAATCAGCAACAGCTATGGCATCTACAAAAGTGACACAAACAAAGCACAATTTTACCAAAACATAAATTACGAAGATGCATTATTGGTAACATATTCATTCCACTGAAACAGTTCAGAGTTCAAAAGACTGCATTTGCCTGTGTTCTGCATGAAAGAAACAGCGAAAGCTTTCCCAGACAACAACCTATGCAACAGTTAGGCTGCACCAGAGCACAAAATTAAGTGTACAATTAAGCACAGATCTTGGATTTATCGCTAGATACACATGTGAAATTACTATCAGACTTCTACTGTACTTTACAGAACTAGATTAGAGAACATCTTTACCAATCAAGTTAACTCATCCTACACAACTTGAGGGATTTAACAATTTAATAATCCTGTGTTTCAAAAATGTAATGATTTTATTCTTCAGTTAAGTTACACTGATATTTTCAGAATAATTGTCTTAAAGCCCTACAACTCTTTGTAGGTACTAATATCAACACAAAGTACTTACCCTTTAGCAATAGCTCTTTGCCATTTTCAGTAATTTGGTTTACCATTATTCTTCTTCCTGCTCTTAGCACATGCTTTAGTAAATGCCTTCTCCGTGGAGTCCTGAGGATTGGACAAGTTTAATAATATTGTATTCCCAAAACAACTTTTTTCTACCTGCTCTGACAAAGTGCTGGCTGCAATGTTGAATTGGACGTTCAGGACACAAGAGTTTCTTACAGAAAGCTAAGCTGACACTGATAGGATCCTGACATTATAATCCTTTCAACACTGAGAAAACATACAAATGTCAGGATCTTACTCAAAACGCCATTTATCAAATCCAAGCCCAGCCACATTTAAGAAGCACACTGCCAGTTGTTTGCACACTTACTCAGAAAAGTGTGCCACAAATCTGCTGCTTGCTCAGCATGGAATCATTAGCATTTTAAACCTGCTAATGCCACAAAAAGTATGGCTCTGTGACGTTAGCCCTGCAGGCATTTCAGCTTTCAAGTGAAAACAGTGATCTATTTCTTTCCATCTTCAATATATTATAATATGGTTATCCATTAATGGACCAACCA
The DNA here is from genome assembly GCA_013397135.1 of Pachyramphus minor. Taxonomy (NCBI): domain Eukaryota; kingdom Metazoa; phylum Chordata; class Aves; order Passeriformes; family Tyrannidae; genus Pachyramphus; species Pachyramphus minor. The sequence goes on along the minus strand of VYXB01003344.1, from coordinate 45,856 downwards.
TACACAAGATCACAAAAAAAGCATTAGCACAATGAAATGGGAGATTTATATAAGATACTCAAGTAAATACTAACTTAATGATTCTAAGCAGTTCACAATTACCAGAATACCCATCATTCTGTCCATTCACAAGGAAGTCCTCTAGATACCAGCACACACCACACAGACTTATCTACATGATACAGTAGGTACAGTCATCAAGAATGCCTGTGTAATTAAATATGTCAAATCACTTTTGAGAAAATGGATTTAGGAACTCACACCACTTAAGACCTTTCATAATATAACTTGTCATTGCCAGCTGAAAAAAAACCACTATAAAAAACAACCTTTGTACTTCACTGTATTCCACTTCAGAGGTTGTTTCATGTGGAACAACTCCAAATCATTTCTCACAACTATCCTCCCTGAAACTCCATCCTTTCACATGCATGAAGGCACCTCAGATAAGAACAGCTTGTATTAAAATATAGGGAGCAGCATTCTAGCACTTTCCCTGCCTCAGGAAAAGCCTCTTGCTGCAAAATGTTCTCACTTTCTCCGAGACACAGTAACATACATCTATTAGACCAGCATGCAGACTCCCTGCAACGTTCAATTCAAGTTCACCTTTCTCTCCAATACCAAATACAGAAAATTGTTTTCAGCCCTACATGTGTTCAGCTGACCATGGCTACACAGTACAAAAGATGAGAGAGCAAAACAAAACAAAATGTTAAAAAACCAAACCAAACCAAAACCACCACAACACACACCACAATTTTGGACATACCTGCTCCCTCTTCCAGCTCAACATGGGCCAAAGAAACAACTGCACAGGCACAAACCATGCAGTGAGAGAAAGCAGGTGGGAACAGTGACCATTACAAGTCAATATTGCCACCAAATCAAAAACCTTCCTACAGGAAACAAGTGGAAAGAGAGAAGGCATAAGCTAGGCTGCTAAATATCTCCAAACATGCAAAAAATAACAGAAAAAAGGAGGTTTAATTACTTTCAACATTTCAGTGGATGTACGCTCTGTGCACTACATCATGTACAATGTACATTAACAGACATCTACTATCCATTTTTGGAAAACAGCAGAAAGACATTGGTAACCGATTACAGCTTATTGTGAGGTCCTGAATGTTCTATTAGTTTGCAGCTAACTCAAAAGTGCTGAACATCAGATATTTCTTACATTTGAGAAGTACTGTGTTCCATGTGAAAACAAAGTTCATGAGAGATTTTTTGAAACCAAGGAAAGGGAGGGAGGGTGTTTTAATGAAAAAAAAAAAAAAAAAAAAGTTAATTCTGTATATGGTCCAAGGTTGAGATCCAAGGATGACCCAGTGTGAAGTGCTGCAAATAGCCAAAACTCACTGTAACTCTGGCCACAATACTTACAGAAAGTACACGTCAGCAAGAGACTTCTCAAGGAAAGGGAGTCACTCCTTCCCAGTGAACATTTTAGAGGGTGGAGAGCACTCTGACATTGCATGTGATAAGCAACAAACCACTGTCCTTCTAAAATCCATACATTCTAACACATTTATAAAGAGCCCAAAGATCTTTCAACATAACACAATATATTTCACCAGTGTAACACAGAGCACAGATCAAGACAAATTCAGATATCTGGAAAAGCCACAATTGTTTTTATCATCATTTTACACAAAGTTCAAACATTTGCGAGAGCATCAAAGCAAAGGGAGTACAGCACATTAACTCGTAGAAACTTTTCAAAGAGCAATGAGCAATATTAGATCACTTTTCTGCTCCAGTCAGAAATTAAGCAGATGCAATAGAATGTAAGTCTAAAGAAACTCAGGGACATACAATGGTGAGTTTACTCCTGCTAAATATATGCTTCTACCATAAAGTCCATCTTCGTTCATGAAGCCAAGCCATGATGATGACCATAAAGTCCATAATACAGTCTCTTAAAAGGGCAAAGACAAAATACTGCAATTAAATCAGTCTGTGCGTTGCCTTCAGTTATAGCTTTAAAGCCCCTTGCATGTATGCTAAAACGCATCTTAACGCCAGGCAGATAATCTTCCTACTGTCTGGTTACATAGTATTGGGATCTACCAAACACAGCTCAGTTACACCTCCTTTCATGTTTGGCTACCATGTCCAACAAATTAATCCCTGACACTGTTACCACAGTTCCCAGAACAGCGTCTGCCTAGGCGAAGAAGTCAAGATGCAAGTTCCATATGGGAACTGAAGCAAGGGTTGGCTTGTGGTGCTCTTATAACAGCTGTGCCCTGGAGATCATGCCCCCAGTACAGGGCACAGAACACAAAAAGGAATCAAGGGAAAGGAAGGGATCCTATTATGGGGAGATGGACAAGTGGTATTACTGCTGAACACTCAATATGGTAAAAATCACAGACTGGACAGTTAAACCCTAGCAGAACGAAGCCAAAAACATTCAGGAGCAGTAGGTTCTAAAATCAAACCTGCAAGACTACTAAAGAACTTCTGCCTTTGCCCTTTGCATCAGCTCTGGGCATAAAGCTATACTATAGCAGGTAGGAGTAAAAGTAAAGTCAATTTTACTATTCAGAAGTGGATCAGGAGGACAAAGATCCTGAATGCAAAGATACAAGGCAGAAGAGATACAGTATAAGGTGCTGTCCTCCATCAGAAACAGCAGCAGCTATGCTGTCGTCTTCAATTACTCCTAGTCCTGACTCGGATCTGGCCTCCAACATGGAAATCCAGAGGTGGACTTCGTACACAGTAACTAAGCTCAGGGCTGCTCAGCTTGCAAGCAGAGACAAGGTCATAAAACAAAGCAGTATTGCTACAGATAATTTTATGGAGAACAATTATACTCCAGGGCATAAAATCTGTGTTTTACTGCAGCAATCAGCAATTTAAAGTATGCAAGAGCAAGTCTCAACAAGTTTGCCCGCCTTAGGAGTTACTCTAAGTCAGCAAACAGGCAGCTTCTAATGGCACATCATAAACCCCTTTTTTCCCTTTGACATGGAAGTGAAAGTCAGAAGTTTGGATGGTCTAATCTGCTTCACGATAAGGGGGGAAAGATAGTGATGGAATGATGTTCTAAATCCGTCAGATAAGCACCAGAAATTGCTGGCTACTAGTAGGAGATGAAAATGAAGGCTGGTAATTAGACCGTAGGGGAAAAAAAACACATACAGTTTTGTTCAGGCATAATTAGCTTGAACCTATACATAGTACAGCATGCCTCTGCCCTAAACACAGCCCTGCGTCATTGCTCCTCTCCCAGGATCTTGTTATACAATCTCTGCTACACGTCCCTTCAAGCCAGCCTCCAACATCAGCTTACAGCTTTATTTCTCATTTCAAAGTAATCAATAGATTGCATCCTAATTATATTCTAGACCACGTGTCAATCAATGAAAGAGTTGGGCTTCTAGGACAATGCAGGTCACCCGGGTGGAATGGGGAGATGGGAGCAAATTAAGCATTCTGGATTCAAGGGGATGGACCTGTGGGCCAAATAGCCATGAGACATTAGGCAAACCCAGAATCTGAACACCTTTGAAAATGCTACTACCCCATTCCTTATGCAAACAAGCTTCCTGGCTTCCTACAGCAGCACTGTGACATCAACACAAAGGTGGGATGATGACCATCCCTTCACCAGAACCAGCCACCTCTTCCCTCACGCCTTCCCCTGCTGCCCAGCCCAGCCTGGCACTGGCCACTCATCTTCTGCTTAGCAAAATGCCATTTCATTTACATTTCTGACAAGTCATAAGCTGCCTCCAATCAGCAAAGCAAAACTGCCAAGTTATCAAACTTCCCCATTCATCCATGCTAATTGAGTCAAACGCTCTTTTGGGGCAATTAGCGCTTTACTTTGCATGTCAAACTTCACCTCTCTGTCCTACAGAGCACAAAGAAGATCAAAAGATGAGTAAGAAAGAATTCCACCGAGCATCTTTAATAGCAGCAAAAATTCTGAAAAAATGTATTCCCAGAACTGTTCTGACCTATACCTCTGCTGCTCAGACATGAATTATGACTGCTGGAAAGTAAACAGCCTTCTTTTCCAGGCCAAACCTAGCACCTACCACAAAACCTAAAGCCCTATTAGGAAAAAATGCTATGTCATTAACTCCAGGAACTTCTTTTTAAGGTTCAGAAGTGAATTTGAAACATGTAAAACAATGTTTAAAATAAAAACCATTGGGGACAACTAGGTATTAGCAGGTTACAAAACAACCTCCAGATACAGTTTCATATATATGTGTATGTGTGTATATATATATATATGCAGTTACAGTATACGAAATGCTGTCATATCCAAAATCAGGGCAGGTTTACCCTACATGCATTGTAAGATATGTATTTTTTGTGGTCAGGTAGACTTAAATTTAAACCCAGACATATTAACTGTCAAGTACTTCATTCTGTGAAAAGACTAACACTTTTTAAAAATAATGAAATACTGTATACAAATGTTGCTTAAAACCAAGATATTCTTTGTTTGGCAATGACTACAGCAGCCAGTGTGAAAGATGCACAGTTCTCCATGCATGACAAAATCCAAGTATGCTGAAGGAAATCATCCAAAGTAGCTCAACTGAAAGAACAAGAACAGTACTACTCATTGCTAAGGGATCACTTGGCAGCATTTAAAGAGATGCCTACTGAAAACTAATAATTAAGAAAGAGATTTTACTAAATCAAACAAAAAAAATACTGAAACTTTATCTGAGAATAAAAATCAGCTTATTACAATTAAGAGATTCAAAATTTTTGATTCAAAGGTTATTGAAGACAAAGGAAACAACCCTAAAACGTAACTTAAATAGGCTTTAGACCATGTCTTAAAATGGTGCATTTTTTTTCTCTGTAGTTCAGGTGACAGACCAAAGTACTTAAAGAAAAACCTCAAACCAACAGGTTGAAGACACAAACCCTTTGATCAAATAAATCTTGCTCTAAATATTGGTGCCAACAGGACTTCTTCTGTAGTTTAAAACAGTCTGCACATTATTTGTTGCAACACAATCAAAACCAGGTGTAAATCTTTAACTTGATCTTGGAAGCAGAAACTCAAATGCAGCTTCTCTCTCCCTATGGCACTGGGTATCCCCCCCATTCTGTTACATGCACTTAAAAAGAAGTCCATGATCACTAAGTCTGATCTTCCTCAAGGTGGTTGTTGCCAACTCCCACGAACAGCATTTATTATGTTTGGCTACATTTCCTGTCAATGAGACTGCAAGATACCTTAGTCTTCATTCTACACCAAACCTTAGAACAAAAGCCAAATTTAAACTTTACGTTGAAGAGCATACAAAAACATTCTTTAATTTTGTTGCAGCAGGGAAATGAAAGTAAATGTCACCGTTTTCTTTAAAGAACTGAAACACTGAACAAATTCGAAACAGGAAATTGAGTAACACACACAGATCAATTTTATACATAAGAGAGGTGTACTACAAACACAATATAAGAAACCCAAAAATGAATTTAAGTTTCTCAGAAAAATTCAGAGTGAACAGAAGATACAGCTTCAGCGTATTAAACAATTCCCAAACGTAGTCTCAAATCAAGTTTGAAATGGGCACTTAGCAAGCATTTACAGGGAGAATTACATGGAGAATCCTCGTCTTTTCATGTGCAATTGCTTAGCCTTTATCACAGGTGTTCTCCAAAACACAAAAAATCAGCAGCTACAAAAGACCAGCAGATGGTTGTTTGGGTTTTTAACAATCTTCTCGTAAGTTTTTTGCAACATGCAGACCCAAGCATACAAGGTTACAGGAGTTGCTTTCACATCACTTAGACGTATCAGGAAGATTCTTCCCAGAGCTTTTTCAAATAACTGAAATACCAGAGAACCCACAAAAAGGCCCATGTTTTTCTATATTTAGCTAAGTCTCCTGATCACCTGGCACCATGATCCCTTTGGTACCAGACAGCTGCAGCCTCTCCAGCTCTACCTTAATCATTGCACAAAAGACGTATGAGATGTGCTTAGCAAAAGTAACAGTTTATGCAGTAACATGAACTTTTTTCTTTTCCTAGACAAGCATCTTAACAGACAAATTGAACATCACAACACCGCATGCTGCTAAAAGAAACTGGGGTATCCACCATGGGATCCACTAAAATGGGCTGCTCAGAAATTCCTTTGCTTACAGGAGATAAATAAAGTATATACCATCCCCTTCACCCACCCAACTGTTTTAAATAGTTAACTCTGTCACAAAACACTTTTCCACTCTAATTTTTCACATACTGAACTCTTATCTTTCCTTATCTGAAGCAAGAGTCAACTTCTCCATGCACCAGATTGTTGAGAAAAGTATTCTAGAATCTAGCATTCCTATCAGTGCTACGCCAATTGCTGATTGCTCAAACATCAAGTAACAAAACAATTTAAAAAAAAAAAAAGAAAAAAAAAAAGCCAAAAAACCTCCCAGGACTTGAAAAGTATGACCCTGCTGCTAAGAACCCTTTCAGGATTTCAAACCATAACCATTGCTGCGTATCCCACAAGTACCCTTAATGGAGCAGAAACATATATTGACATATTTAGCACTGACAGACACCTTTAATATCTCCAAATTTACACATCATACTTTTCAGAAAGCGAAAACAAATGCCAAGCTTAGCAGAATAGAAAAAAGACCCTTTGTCAAAATGCAGCTACACTGAAGAAGATGCAGTCTCCATACCACTTTCAGCAAGAAAACAAATCACCAGAAGAGATAGTTCACTGACATTAGTATTGCTCTTCTCAAGTTACTTTCTTTCCTACCAAACAATTCAGAGGTTCTGCCTGAACTCCACCCCAGTCTGCCTCCTCCATGATTTCTTTCTATAGTTGTGAGGCAACACAAATAACGCTGAAGACACATGCGCTACGGAGGTTATGCAAAAATATTCTACTCTGACCACTATAACTGTGCCATTTACCCACACTGCTGCCAGCACAAGTTCTTGAATTAAGACAACTTAAATCTTATTTGGACACATGTTTCTGTCAGTCCTATTTAGCTGTAGTGTCTAATTTATTAAGTGATTGATTTTATATTACCTCTGGACTTTGCCAAAACACCTACATGTAAGAAGTAAGCACTTTGATGAAGAATTTTTAAATTATTTTGTGTCCCCATTAAAAGTATCTTCAAACATATTTTATGTGAGTTTTATTTCAAGTCTTGTAAAGGACTGAAAATCTTTACTAGTAAGTTACCACATATTAAAAGCAGTGAACCACGAAGAAGCCTAAAGTAAAAGTGCTCCACTATCACATCAGAACTTCATCCACATTCTCAAAAACAGTTTTATTGCTAATGAGCAGCAGAGTCTGTTGCTGCACAAGAGCACTGAACACAGTGCAGAATGTAAGCGTGACGAAAAGGTCTCAAGTCCAGTTAGAGAACCATGGGCTGAGAGGAAGCCATGTGATAACTGGAACATAAGCAGAGCAATTCCTTGGCAAAAACCAAGGGTGGCAGCCGACCAAAGCTGGTTAGTGACACCAAGCTGATTTCTACATACAAAAGTCCACAGAAGATAAATAACTTCCCACACAGGACATATGACATTGCTGCACTTTGTTTAACAGGGTGCACAATCACTGTGGAGTTGAGATTCCTATTAAAGCAAAGTGTACTTGGTTTTTGTAAACACTGTTCAGACCCCACTGTCCCTCTTCTTGCCTTGTATACCCAACCTAACATGCTGGCATTATTTCAAAGACTGAGGGGATGCCAAATTCACATTTCTCATCCCTGATGATCCATAAAGAAAGGCTCACGTGTTTATCATCAGATCACAAGATAATTCTTTGTACTTCTTTTTCTAAATGAAAGATGTCAAAGCCTATTAGAAGCAGTGGCAGTCAGTGGAACCTGCTTAGAAAAAAAAGGTGGATTTTATTCACAAGCATCTGGGAAGCTATCTGGGAAGGCTAAATTATTGCACACTAACTAATGTCTTCTTATGGAAATGGTTGACAAGATTCTATTACAGAATGGCTTCACATCAGTGGTGTTCAGATGACACCCTATCACTTGATGTCCTAAATAAAGCAAAATTCAGAAAAAAAAATACAGAGCTATGACAAATAAAGGTCGAGCGAAAAGGTCAAACTGAAATAAGAATCTGTCAGAATCATAAGGAGCAGCCTAAGAGATTGTGCAAGAAGTACTGGACAACACAGTCACTACTTTGTGTGGTTACAGTGCCATGACAGACCATACTCTTGAAGGGCCATGTCATCACTGAGTCAGCTTAACCCATCTTCAATCGAACTGAGCAATCCAAACAAGTTTTTAAACCAGGTTCTGAATAACAAGCTGACAAAACAAAATCTTTCCAGAAGAAGGTTCACAGAACAACTGCAACCAGTTTCTCACACTGGAGCCACTGGATCACATGGAAAGCTGGGACCATCAACACTGCTTAGGCAGCTCTGTGTGCACACACGCAGTGCCAATACCAACTGTGTGCACTTCCATAGGGCCACAACCTACAACTTGAACTCTGCTCTCAAGTCAAACAGTTTACCTTATCTGTAATCAGGTCCATTACCAACACCAACAAATCCTTCCATGAGCCCGTTATCAGCTGCCACAGAAAGCTCTGGAGGGTCACTCTCTTCCCTCCAGTCTGCAGGCTCCAGCCAGTGCTAAACAGCTGTGAGATACTCTGCCTTCAACAGGACCTTCCATCTCCACCACATCAAATCAGCAACACTCCTGCCACAGGAGTAGCCTGAGTACTCTGCATAGGATGGAGAAAGAAGCACCAAAACCCAAAAGAATAGCACAAGGAAGTTCAGATTCCCCTCTACAGAGCTACAACCCCCCAAAAACTAGGAAGGGACAGAAAAGGCTAGTGGGGAAGAACATGCTTGTCAGTAGAGGTAGGCAAGACATATCTTCACATGCACACCCTGAGGATATGAAACAATACTTAATTACTGTGAAAGTAAATTAAAAAATAGAAAGCACTTATAGTTCAAACAGAAACAGAACTACCTACCATATATTAACAGAGAAGTTACTAGATATTTATAGGTTTTAAAATAAAGAGACTCAGCTAACTTCCAGTAGCATGGTTGTGCACTGCAGTCTGAACAGCACTATGTAAGAAACCACAGCTTGCCAGTGACTGATGGACTGTGACGGGGAGCCAAGTGAGCATCTTGAAGTGTGTTGTTTGCATGTATCCCACAGGCAGTCTCATACCCAAATGAGAGGTGGTTTGAGTTGACCTTCCTTTATCCATTATGGCAGAAGCTTCCACAAGCCACACTTACCAACCCATGGCCAAAGCTAGCTAGTGGAAAAAGCACTTCACAAGGTCTCCACCTTGACCTGCTGAGATGGGTGAAAAACACCTGTTACTTTCATGCACATGGACTACATGGTAAGTAACCTGAGAGTAAAACAGGCCTTTTTTACAAAACAAAGACCAGGTCCTGCACAGCCTTTGGGGCTAGTACCTAAAATTGTCCGTGATAATAAACAGCTTGGGAAAAACAACTACCTTTCATCACTCCAAAATTCCCACACTAGACATGGAAAGAATGGACATAAACAGACCTTAAGCTACTTGGTATACGAATTTTAAAATTTCTTTAAAAACTATATCAAAAAAGGGGAAAAAATCCAGTGCGTACATATTGGGAGATTAAAGTACATATTCTCAGAGAAATGGAAGAAGTAACAATGCAGGAACTGAACTTTGTTCTTAGGTTGAGTATCACTCAGCAAAATAACCCTGTTGGCTTCCTTAGGCACAGGCCTGAGTAGTGCAGACTCCCTTGAAGGATTAATGTACATCCAATAACATTTGCAGTCTGAAAAGTTTGACTGCACAGGCAAGGAAAAACAGGTCAGGTGTTCACTGCTTTTTCTTTTGTTGCCTAGAGTCAGGAATGATTCAGAGAGGGTAAGTCAGATTCACCAGCTGAGCCCATGGGAAGATCCTTTTCCTAAAGGTTACAGAAAACTAAACATAACCAAGGCAGAAAAAAAAAAAAAAAAAGAGACTGCACACAGAGCTAAAACAACCTTGTACCAGAACTACTCTGCTCTCCAAATCTAAGCATCCTTCACATTTCCACTAGAAAGACTCATTGTATTTAAATTATTAACTAAAAGTCACAGCAAAACACCAAGACAGGCTGAGCATTGGTATTAGCTGCCTAGTTAAAGAATGTACTTCTCACCACCCAAAATCCCCTCCTACTTACGTGCTTTTTTTCTGTAATTCGAATAAATTAACCCCTAAGAAAAAGCAGCTCTGCCTGGCAGGAGCAGTTGTCAGCCACACAGGCACAAAGCACTTGCTGTAGTATCCAAGGACCTGAGTTGCTAGACAGCCGCGCTTTTTAAGATGACACACAGAGGAAAAGCAGCCACTTAAGACGCTACTAATTTAACTGACTTCGCTATCACCCGTTTATTTGGCAGCGGAGCACTGAAAACACTTGAGCGTATCTCCGCGTACGCTTATCACTCTGGAGACGGCAGCTTGCGAAGAAACGATAAGAAGAGTCCCCCCGAGCCGGCCCTGCTCCCCGCTGCACCCCGGGCTGTCAACAAGGGGCTGGGGGGCGGAGGGAACCCCCGGGTGGTTCCCGTGCGCACCGGGGGACACCGCGCCCACAGCACCCCCGGGGCACGGCCGCAGCCGGGCGGGCTGCGCTGCCGCCTCTCGGCCCGGCCCGGCCCGGCCCGGCCCGGCGGGCTGACAGCGCCCACAGCGCTCACCCACCGGCCCTGGCAACAGCGGAGGCGCCGCCCGCCCCAGCGGACCCGGGAGGGCTCCTCGTCCGGGCACGGCGGCCCGAGCCGCCCCCAGGAGCGCCCCCCCCTTTGTGTGCCGCGGCCACAGAACGGAGCCGGGCTTGCCCGAGCCCCCGGAGCGCGGGCACCGCCGCCCCCCGCCCCAGCCGTGCCCGCTCACCGTCGGAGCTGACGGTGTCGTAGGAGTCACCAGGGGCGGGCACCGAGGCCGGCTCCCGGTAGTCCACCCAGCTGAGCCCTTCTACGCTGTCGTAGTCGGCGCGGGGCTTGTCCTCCACCGGCACCACGGTGAAGTGCGGCATGGCTGGCGGGGCGGCGAGGGCTCCCCGCGGCACCGCGGCCAGGCAGGCGGGACGCGGCACGGAGCCGGCGGCGCATTCCTGCCCCGTGCGGTCACTTCCTCTCAGGAAACCGCGCTCCTCAACTCCACCCATTTCACTGCGAACGCCGGGGCGGTGCAGTTCCCACCGCCCTCGGGAGCGCTGGGCGACGCCGGGCGTGGGGGTCGCTCCGCCGGGCGGCCGTGCTCAGCAGCGGGGGCGCAGAGGAGGGGCCGGAGGCGACAAGGCAGTGCGGGGAAGGGGGAACCTTCCTCCCGCAGTCATCGTGACAGGAGCCGGGACCGGGGGCGGCGGGAGCGGGGCGGGGCGGGCGCCCGCCGCCCTCCCTCCCGGGCGCTGCCGGTCCACCCCGGGGAGGAAATTTCCCTCTGCCGTATCCCGGGTTCCTTCCCCCGCCGCCGCCATTTGCTGGGCAGGAGCGATGAGGGGAGAGCGGCGGTGGCGAGGCTGGGGCCGGGTGGTCCCGAAACCGCCGGACGGGCGCGGTGGGGCGGGGCAAACACCACCAACCGAGCCGGGGGCAAGGGGCCCGGGAGCCCCGCCGGGCTGGAGAGCTGAGCGCGCCCATTACGGATGTCACGGCTTCCAGCAGGCGGTTACAGCCGGGTCCGGGGCTGAGGGAACGGGCGCTGTTACCCCGAGAGTGGCGCTCGGTCCGTGCAGGTGCCGGTAGCGGCAGCTGGACCCGCTTCCTGTGCCTGCGGTGGCAGCACACAGTGATTTCCCTTGTGCCCGCTCTTGGCTGTGTCTGCCTGAAACCCTCAACAGGGACGCGGCAAGCGGAGTAAGCCCACAGGAAACATGGCAGCGCCAAAGGCGTGGGGGCAGCGGGAGTAAGAGCGCTGCCCCGGGGCGATTTGCATGCGGACGGGAGCCGAGGGTGGTCGTAGATGTGTGCGAAGCACACAGTTGCTAAGGCAGCTGACGGCCAGGGATGGTGAACCGCGGCCTTGCCGCAGACGCAGGGGCCGGGGTGCACCATTGTTCTGTCCCACTCAAGGCAGGCAGTGGGGTGACACCCCACCCCCCCCCCGACGCCTCGGTGGCGTCAGGGTCCGTCAAGACCGGAGCACGCCAGACTCTGCCTCCTGTCCCCAAGAAAGCAAAATTCCGTTTTACCTTCACGTTTGAAAAAGCTGGCGCCTGCAATGGGTATCTTGGCCCGCGTTTCATGTGTGGTACCCTTCACATTGAGTTTAAACGTGAATTAATAGTTGATAATGCTATTTATTGCCTGCGTTTGAAAGATGGCCTTGACAGTAAAAGGATCCTTTTCTAATGTGTTGTGTAATCATCAGAAAAAAGCTCTAGGAAAACAGTTTGTGCATTTTACTATGGACTGTCAAACTAGTTCTCTAGATTTATTTTTTTTACTAAAATACTTACTGATCAAGAAATCTTTGTACAGTGACAAGTTAATCCAATAATAATATAAGTTTTGTCTTCAGATTGCACAGGAGTCTGTGGAAGGATTCAAAGCTGAGAGCAGAGGAAGAGGCTAGGACTAAACATTTCCTGTGCTCAGAACCACCTTATCCCCAGCTTTCTGAATTTGTACTGCCTTTTTGACAAAGCAACCCCCAGCTCACTGGGAGAAAGAAAAATTTGTAATAAGCAGAAGAGAAACAAACATGAGGGAGAATGCTTTGTTCACAAGAGCTGAGTAATAAGTCTACTGTTAATTAGGTGGATTTTGAAATAAACATGAAGGATCCATGCTGTGGAATGACTACTGCCAAGGGGGTACAAGTCTCTCAGTTCACTTAACACCAAGCTGCTGGTAGACCACCTCTGGGGAAAGTCAGAGCAATTACATCTCTTGGTATTGATCAGACAGATGGAAAGACTTCTAAGGCTCCTATGCTTTCATATAACCTACATTTTGCTTTTGTCTCTTTGCTCTGTTAGGGAAAACAAAAATGATCTTCATGTGGCCATGTGTATCTATAACAGCACCATCAGTTTTGGAGGAGATAGGAAAAAACCCCACCAACCGCATTTCCTCTATTCAAAAATCGTGGAGTTTGGCCTAGGGTGAGATTTTTTTTTTCCCCCTCAGTAACCCTAAAATGAGCACATTTTTAAATGCGGTCCCACTGTAAAGTTTTACTTGCCATTTTTGTGGGAAAGTTTGACCAATTTTAATAATCTAGAAAGCATTTCTGGTAATTTGAGAAGCATTAGTTCTGACAGGTGGGAAGCATCCGAATGCATGACTTAGTCTACTGTCCTACCTGCAGCAATATTTTTTCTCCTGGAGGAATGCAGAACAATGGGCCAAAAAGTAGCATTTTCTGTTTTACTCTTATGTTCAGAGTGTCTGGTCTAAGTAAGCTGTCCTAGATAAGAAATATGTCCCCAAAGTTAATGTTTTTGGAGTCATCAGGAAGAGAATTAGACTGGGCACTTCCTTCTCATCTTGCTTTTGAAAGCAGATGTGGCAAGGAGCTACTTTTCTTTAGGCCTCAAAAAATGCATCTGTGCCACCACAAAATGTTTGAGTGTCACAAAATAAGTGGTACTTAAATTGTATCCTATGAGGGGAAAAAACAATAATTAAAAAAAAAATACACATATACCAGCAACACCCCTCTCTGGAATGGAACCTATATCCGTATCTGAATGTCTCAAGAGAGAATTGAGCCCTAGGAGATCATTCAAATTTATTGAAGCAAAAATATTTCTTTTGTCTAAATACAATGGTCCTTTACTGACCTGTAGAAAGAACATAACTAAAGCTAAGAAGTTATCTACCCATATCAACTTTGTATAGCATCTGGTTTGTAAGAGAATACAATATCAATCTGGATGGTTAACTTTTTTTCTTCTGAAGATGATAAGTGATTATTATTCTAAATTGTATGAGTGGCCCTCATAAGCTCAAAAGTAGTCCAGAAAGAATGTGAAGCTGGAATGAAACTAGATGATCTACAATACTACAGCATTTACCTGAGACAACATTGCTATTCTCTCGTTAAATGTCAAGGATGAATATTACCTATTTTCTACAGAGCTAAATAGAATTTGGGAGTATGGTTTCATATGGGTACAGACTTGGCAGTGAAAATGAAAAGCAGAGACAATTATATTAATTTCCTCTTTTTTTTTTTTTCAGCTCTCTACGCACTCCACCCCAATGCCAACAGAGAAAAACTACACTTCTAAGAAAAATTTTGATGGTTTCACAGCAAAAAAACCCACCGAGTTCAGCTCAGCAGAATCAAGGCTTATTAGAAAAGGTCTGTATTTTCGCTAGTGTGCATTAACAGCATCAGTGAAATCAGCAGCCTAAAGATCAGCAAATCCATCATCTCCCCTCTGATACACAACCAGGAACTGTTTTCAAATTGTTATTAACTACAAATCATATAATCAAAGACACACTTCGGTTTTTAATTAATAGTATAGTAGTATGGCCAGACTTCGCGAACGAAGATCTGTGGAAGGTCTTTGTACGCCTTCCAGCCTGCGCATTGGATTTATTTTAGGTGGGACACAGTGCGCGCAGAACTGAGCCCACCCTTTAATCCTGAGGTTCATCTGCCGGGCCCAAGCGAGCTTGGACAGTGGCAGCGAGGTCCTCAGGACGTGGGTGGATCGCCTTACAGGGCTAACGGGCTCCACCTGCCCGGGGAGTTTCCCCGACCGGGAATCGAACCCGGGCCTCGGCAGTTACAGTGCCGTGTCCTTAACCACTAGACCACCAGGGGCTCCCTTAATTAATAAGCCACTGGGTATATGTGAACTATCTTAAGAATGTATAAGCTTCCAGCTGAAAGGTCAGTACCCTTTGGAGTAAACAAATACGTTTGTTCAAATCTAAGAAAAGGCTCTATGAGAAACTCTGAGTCTTCCAGAAGGGTAGTTTAGTAAACTGCTGAAGAGTCTGATATAAATCTTCAGGTCAAGTTTGCCTTGAATGCTTCTTATTACAGGTGACAGCACTGAAGTATTAAAAAAAGGAGCTTGGCTTTTACAACCCAGCACGAAATAAATAGTGACTGCACAGAGACTGTTAGAGACACAGGCTTGGCTTACATGTGCAAGGAGTTTCATCTCTTCCCTGGCAGACATCAGTTCAGAGATCCTCATCCTAGGAGACAGTGAACATACAATAGCTGCCAGCATTAGTGATCACTTCTAAGGATACACTAGAGGCCACAGCCTGCCTCACTGCCCAAGTGAAGGGGTGCAGTCCACACATTGGAAAGCCCTTGTACAAGGAGCTCTGGAGTATTGTTAGCTTATGGACTTGTAATATGTGATGTTAACCTCAACCAAACAACAAAAAATAACATCATTTCAACTCCTTTTAAAAGAAAGTGATTTGCCATTTGTTTAAGGATAAGAAAACCCAGCATCTGAAACTGTGTTTGAGGACAGCCTTTCTTATCTTCCCTTCTTTCTGAATTTCATGAGGAAATGTCTAATTTTAACAGTTTATTTTGTCTAACTAGGAAAGTCGAGGCCAAGAAAAAATTATCACCCTTAGAATTAAGTATGTCATGAAATTACAATTCAGTTTTGTTTTTTTTTTTAACTCATCTGTAAAATTATGTTGCCCCTAACATTGTTTGGTGTGCTGTTTAATAACATGATACTTTAGAAGGCTTGATAGAAAGTTTAAATTAATTTTCTGTAAGTGAAGCTTTGAAATACCTCATTGGTCGAGTAATCTGCCTGTTTATTGCTGTCATTGCTGACTGTAATATTTATGTCCCCAGGCAGAGGCATGCTCAGAGGTATAGACAGAGGATGCACTGCCCTAGAAGCCTGAAGGATAGCATAGCCTTTGGATATGTATATCCAAAATACATTAAACTTCTTGAGCCAAATACCTTTATTTTGGTATTTTAGATGATAATCATGTTGCATCTCTGTTAATACAGATCAGTATAATGCTCCTCTCCTTTTTGTCAACGGGACAATCTATGAAATTGTGCTTTGAAACTATGGGAAATTTCTAAACCATTTGAGATGAAAAGTATTTATAAATATCCTAAATATCCTGGATCATCCAGTTAGTAGCATGGTACTGGCCCAGAAAAAAAATACATTCTGTTAGAACAGAAATAAGGTTGATGGCTAGAGGAAAGGTTTGCAGATTTATAGACAGCATAGATCTAGCATAGTAAAAAGATCTCTGGGAAACTGAAAGCCTGCTCAGTTAGCTCCCATACAGTTAAGCACAAAGCCCTGATACCTGGAAGCATTAAACACTTGCAAGATTCGAAGCCAACTTTTTTTTACAAAGCATTGATATATATAAAAACTATGTAAACAGAAAGGCTGGGATACACATAGCAGGGAATCTGTGACTGCTATTTATTGTTTTGAAAGATTTTTCCCACTAGAGTGGAATCTGGGTGACAACTAGCCAAGAGCTGACATCAGAAAAAAATAACAAAACAAAATTTATCACTGCCAAGATACAGCTTCCCTGGACATGAGGCTTGACAGGAATTCTGCAAGTTCATGACCAGCATTTCACCATAGTGAATTTTGATTTTCAGCACATTCCTGCTTCTCCACATCTGAGGATCACAACAGCCTTGTGGACAAAGCAGGCTGGAAATTGGCAACCTGGCTGCAATGGTTGTGACTAACAAAGACCAGGATCTAGTTCACCCATGACACAGATGGGCAGTGGCTGGAAGAGGTCCTGTGGAGAGGACCACAACACATACGTGTACATGTGAAGAATGGGGGATTGTAGTCAATGCTTGTAGGAGACATAATGTGAAATCCTACAAATGCCATTTCCAGGAGAAAAGTAAAGCAAGGAAAAGCCACATTATAGTAATTCAGGAGCTCTTATGCTAAAGGCAACTGAAAATTTTGCTGTTCTGCTAGAAAACATGTCACAGTTTAAACATTAAAAGGCCACAAGAGGACACTATGGTGCCACTTATCTTCAAAATTTACTTACTTTAAGGAACTTCTGCTTGACTTATAAAATTGCTTATAACTGTTTTTGATACATGGAATGGCCATTTATACAAAGATACCATAATTTTATCTTTAGAAACTGAAAAGTTGCTTAGTCTTTTAGATACCTTTTATCCTACTCAACGAGGTTCTGTAAATTCAAATAAGAACTGTATCAAAGTTTT
The DNA here is from genome assembly GCA_013397135.1 of Pachyramphus minor. NCBI lineage: Eukaryota > Metazoa > Chordata > Aves > Passeriformes > Tyrannidae > Pachyramphus > Pachyramphus minor. Next base: position 28,636 of record VYXB01003344.1, on the reverse strand, counting down.
CTACAACAAACTTTTTAAACACTGAAGTAATTTTTTGTGTAGAATTAAGATGCTGGGAAAAATATTACTGTGTTTTGTTGTCATTTTTTCTTTTATCTTTTCTTAAGGGGTCAATTTTCAGATCAGTTACATTTATAGCATGGACAGGTTTGTGATGGTGTATTTAATTTTTAATAAAGGGCTCAGAGAAAAAAAACTGAGCACAGGCCTAGACAAGATTCTTTAGATGTTGAGTTTAACTACAGAACACTCAGGGAAATTAATCCAAATGGATTTTTCAAACTGTACTAAGCTTTTTTCCCAAATGTTTGTATTCCAGACTAAAGGGACCTTCTTTTGAATTGCCTGATAAAACCTGTATTAGCTTCAGTTTTAATCTCAGATATTTTGATCTTTATTTTGTTTCTCAGCAACAGCCCTGAGGGGGACATTGAATTTTTGCTTCCTGAGCAGAATTGAAGAAGGAAGTGCTTTATGAAAATATATAGACCAGGTTCTGACAATGGGCTTCAGAGGAAAATACCTGATATAAAGAGGAAAGAATCATCCTAATGGAATTTACAAAACCATTTGGGGAGAAGCAACAGAAACAGAGCAAAATTAAGTGCCGTCTCACCTGAGTTCTGATTGTTGAGGCCAGAGCCTTGATTAGGGGCTGTAAAAGTGAAAGAGGGGTTGGTGGTTGCTTTTGCTTTCACAGGTGTAGGAATTTCTCAAAAAGTGCAAGAAGTACAGACACTGTGGAAAGAATTGACACCTTTGCAATCTGAGTGCCAGGAAGAAAACAGGCTACAAGCAGCTCATCTGGTAAGATGAACTGAGAGGTTCTGTCTCAGTCACCAAAGATCCTGGACATTTGTGAAGTATAGAAATGGAACGAAAATGCTTCCCATTACCACAGATTTTGTTTTTCCTCTATTTCCTTCCCATTTCCTAAAGAAGTTATAAATAAACATGAAGGTTAGTAAAAATCTCTGGTTTCAGAACATAAAAAAAATAAAATTATAGGAGAACCAATCATTCCCATCTCAAGTTCTACATGGGTGTAAAGTTGTACGCAAGGTAGCAAGACAAAAATCAGATTAAAAAAAAAAAAGAAGAAAAACAATTCTTGAAACACTGAATCAAGCCTTCCAGAACAGTTCAAGAAGGGTTATCCAGCATCACAGTCTGTTCTGAAAATAGTTCAGCAGATCCACTAACATACTGCTCTGGCTCTCCAAATTCAATCCAACAAATCTTGAGTAAACGAAAGTCACTGTTACTGGGAAGACTCTTTGGGTTATTTAAATTTTTTTTGTTGTAGTTTAGACTTGTTACATTTTCAGAATTTGAAACAATTTGATCATTTCCATATGTATAAGTACAGAGAAGAACAGAGCTGCTGCTTTCAATAGCTACTGGAAGAAATCCAAGTTGTTGCAGTCTCACTTTGCTTTTTCCCTCCTTGCCTCCCCTAACACTGAGCACAGTTAACCTGATCACTGACACAACCAGCAGGAAACTCATCCCTTGACAGTTTGCAGCTGGACCAGTTCCCTTTACCAGAGTATGGTATAGTTACAGAAACACCAGTGCTGTCTCAGGGGACAGGGAGACAACATGCAGCCAAGAAACAGAGCAGGAGTGCAGCATAGCAGCCAGAGCTGACACTGCCATAAACTGCTGTGGCACTCCAGAGGGGAGGAGGATGTAATGATTACCGGCTTTTCAAAGTTGGTTCTGTGGAGCAGATGCCTGAGCAGCTCAATGCTATGCAAGAAGGAATGTTGATGGTAAGCAGTGGCACGGTTGGGTAGTCTATATCCAATGCAGAACATGCAGGAGTCCTTCCACGGCCCAAACAAGTCACCTGCTGGGTAGAAATTGGACACAGGAATTGAACTACTCAGATTTTACATAACAGGTTTGCTGTAGATGTTAGACCATGAATAGACTTTGGAGGCTTGGTTTCTAGCATCACCACTTGCCCAGATGAGACAACTGGGAACTGAAATAATTTATTTCTCTGGATGCTACAGTCCATTAGTCTGAAAAAGGATAGTACTGAGTCCTGGCATCAACCCTTTAGAATCAAATCAAGAGTCTGCATCAATATTATGCCTGTAATTTTTGGCTGTTCATATCACACATATAAAAGCATGAGCCTTTGATTGTTTCAGATGCCTTGAACTTTGGGTCTTATTTAGAAAATCAGTCTAAGGTACCTTATAGTACGTAGATTTTAGATTAAATGGCTTGACTTTGCGAAGGAAGGTTTGGGAAGGGCTCTACCCACGGTTGCTGCAGGCGCTGATGGCTGAAAAGGCCAATGTGGGACAGACAAGTCCGGTTGCAAAAGGCACAGCAGAGAGACTCCCCAGGTGGTACTGACAGGACACGATTCTTTCTGCGTTGTCTTTTCTCCTCAAGAGTGATCCTGTGAGTTCTCAAAGGAGGCAGCAGCGTTGTAGATGGTTTCTCTCCAGGCCTCCCGACTGGAGGCCAGAGCAGACCAGTGATGATGGTCAATATGGCCAAGGCTGAGATGTTGTTTCAGGGAGTCCTTGTATCTCCTTTTCGGGGCTCCTCTCTTGTGGCAGCACGTAGGTTTTAAGATTTACAGAAATAGCCATAAATATTTTCAGAATTCATGTTAGCACAACTTGTTGTTTAGAAGAGGTAAATCACGACTTACATTGTTTCATTTGACAGCCAAAAAGCTTATGACAAAGTTTGTATCTCAGTTATATCCGGTACTTCACTGATACCACCAGCCATAATAGAATCTGCCAGCTGAGCCAGCATGCATTCGAATTGCCAGTGCAAATGGCTGTTATTCATTGGTGCAGGGCAAAGGCATTCAATTGCAGGATGAATCATCCTCCCCTTTGGGAGGCAGAAAGCAGAGGGCAGTCATTTAATGCTTTACCTGTCACAAATACACTGTTGTGACTACTAGTACAGGTTGGTGTCAGTAGGACTGGAGACACTACACTCAGAGTGAAGGGTAACTGTAGTTTTCCTGAGAGCAGTCACAGCCACATCTTATGTGATTTTACTTTTGAAATTAAATTCTAATGAGACGCCTTTCTACCACATTTCCAGCTGTGCGGTTTTGATCATTAAAGAAAAATAAACCAGCTGCATCTATTAGATAAGCTAGATAACAAACATAATCAGTGCACAAGATCCTATTTCTTGATGATTTTACCATCTGATATTGTTTCACACAAGCAGCTAATTTGAAGCATTCTGAATTAACATTGTAATTGGTAATGGAAAAGGGACTTCTAGATCGTCAGGCGTCTGTGAGAAGTGCTGTGAGGCAGAGGGTATCCTAAACTCGGTGCAGGCTACCTGGCTAGTTCCCCATGAGCCTTGTTTTCCATGGCTTGACCATGGGAATTGCTGCAGGTAACACACCATGAAGTCACTGCAGTGACTGACTCAGCCATGCTCCCTTTCCATAGGCACTTGCTTGGACATGTTCAGCAGTATCCCAGTTTACATGAGGCTGACTGACTACATCCAGGATGCTCTAGGGTTAAACCTCCCTGACTTTCTCCTGCCTTCCAGGGAGGGGGCTACTTTCCTCTCCAGACTGGAGTCCTCATGACACTCTGACCTTCTTTCTACAGCAGTTGCATGTTTCTTTTAGGGCTTCATGGACTTCTGAACACCTACGTTGTTTTGTGATATTACACCAGTATCCATACACAATTTTAAACAATATTTTATTTAAGTTTCATGTCTGTTTTGCCACAAGGTTACAAATGACTCGTTGCACAAAGCAGTCAAACAAATAAGTGAAATACATTATAGATGAGACAAGTCCTATAGAGTATTATTTGTATCTTTAAGCAAAGAAATACATATTTTTAATCCATGCTGTAGCATGAGAAAAAAAGAGTAAAAATTAGCAGGCAGTAAAGTGACAACATAGGATAAAGAAAACAGCTGGAAGGAATAAGGAAGCATCTTACATTTCAAGTATTGAATGAAGCAACTATCAGAGTACTAGTTCTGTGAAAAGGGATCATGGCAGTTTTCCAATCACTTATGAACCTATTAGGAGAAATGCTCATGGGAAGTAAACATTCCCTATTTAATTCATCATTTACCAGTAAAACAAGTTCTGATGCCAGTCAAGCAGTATCAGGAAGGCCAGACTTCTGAGTCAGTGCAGTAATTCCCCTTTCTAGATACATAAGAAAGATCAGTATTGATTGAGAAACTGTCCTTAAAAACTTGACTTCCATGCAACTAGATTGTTCAACACAATTTATAAAGAATTTGGTAAGTGACAGGAGTATATTCAAAATATCCTTATCAAGGAGACCATCCTAACAAAAGAATTAATGAAGCTTCATTTTGAAGCATGAAAGAACAGGGTTCTTACTTGGAATGCAGAAATGGATGGTAGAAACAGTCTCAAGTGACTTTAGAAAACAAGTGACTTGCTGCTTTTCCATTCTAGTCATGCTTAGCCTTCTCTTTCTCGTTCCTTAGCCTTTCTCCTCCCTTTCTCTTTCTAACACGAAGTTAGATACTTTGTGTGTTTACAAATACTGCCCGTGGATCAATTACAGGACTTTTATTCTATACTATTCTATTAAATTCTGTAGATTTCATATCAGTAAATAAAAGGGAAAAATCACAATTAACAGCAAGCATTATAAGAAGGCATTTACCAGCAAGCAGTGGGAATGGACCCTACAAAGATATTTTGCTGCCATCCTATAATTTCATCCTATAATTGTCATCACAAGTTTCAGTATATTTGACTGAAATGTCAGTTTTGAGCCTACCAAGAACAGGCCTGTCTCAGGATATGCTCTTCTCTATAACAGTAGCTTCTAACCTCACATACCTTGTGTATTTGAAAACTTGTTCCAAAGGCCAAAACAGCATAAGATTTATAATAAAAAGGCCTCTTCCTAATCTCATGTCTAGGAATTCAGTGGCAATGGTCTGATTTTAGCCAGCTAGAATAAAAATAACAGAACCTGTTACTGATAAGAATAATTGTTTAAATGCAAAAAAGATTTCTGCAACCCTCTGACTAGCCAGAATTCCTTCTTTGTCCTGGGTTGTTCTTGTTCCCATCTTCATGAACATGCAGCAAGCAGCAGTCCCCAAATTATAAAAAACTATCTACAACATTGCCTGTTCACCTGTGCTTGAATGCAGAACATCTACTTCCACCCTTCAGTAACTCTCTAGCTGCCCACTGTCCTGGTCAGGGTTCAAAAATAATAGTTTAGTACTTCAGGATGGATCTCTAAAACTAGTGGTAGGCATGAAACCAAATCAAAATAGCCTTGTCTTCCATTTTGTCATCTTAAAAAACAAACTCCAAGCAAACAAAAAAAAAAAGCTCTCTTCTCCATATAAGGTGGTCTCCTCTGAGTAAGCTATCACCTATAGATGAAAGCTGTATGATTTAAGAAGTAGTAGTATCTGAAAACATCTTGGCACATCTGTCTTAATCATAATCTCTAATTTCTGTGTGGAACTGCTCATTCTGTACTCCAGTATTTATACCAAGTGCTACAATATAGGTGCAAAAACTATGTGTTGTGTATTACAGAATTCATTAGATCTGAATACATTCTATTAACAATGTTGGTCCTGGTCTAGCCAAGATGGTACAGATTTTATCACTTCAAATTCTAAATGCTTTTGATACATCTTTTAAAATTTACATTAATTTTCAAGTTTGCAGGTGAATTTGTAGAAATTGTATTGAAAATTTAGTATAAAAGCTATACTTACACATTAACAAAATGCAAAAAGATAACTAGTTGCATTGCAAATTACTCCATAAATCTCTCTCTAGACTCCATAGATCTTATAATTCATAATATAGCATTAAACACAATACAAGTGTCAGACTAAAGGGTTGTGCCACAGAAGGCAACACAAAGGACCTGGCTGGCTCAAGGTGAGGGTTACGTAGGTCGAGGCGACAGGAATTCTGTACTTCTTGTGGAGTTTCACTTTCACCTACGTCCATTACTCCACTAATGTTCTGCACCTACAAAAATTCAAAAGGTTGCCTCTGAAAGCTAGACTAGCACAACACCAAAAACTTTATGCAGTTAGCAAATTCAATGCTATTTCAAGTTACCCAACTCAAACTGTTGCAAAACCACTTCTGAATGTGAGGAAATCAACATCGTTATTCTGTTGTTTGCATTTCTAACAAACACTTCTCAAAATTCAGTACAGATACATTACAGGCAAGAGTCACATGTCTGGCTGCTCTGTCTTGGCTCCCTCCACATATGGATACATTAGCTGGGAAACCTTAGGCAAACAAAACCATGAGCTTTCTTCCCTGAACTCTCAAGACAGGGTTTCAACATCTCTAATTTAGAAGGAAAAATAATATTATTAAATCTCACAAAGTGGAAAGGTATGATGAATTTGAACCTCTTCATAATGTCAGTCTGCCATCTGATGAACTCAGCATTATGTAGATATTTTGGGAGATTAACTGGATTAGTACAAATTTCCCTGATTTTTGTTCATCTAACATACCCCAAAGGGACAAGTGGAAGAAAGGCCACTGTGAAATATATGTTGTCTATAAGGCTTTGTGTATAATAACTACTTACTTACCCTGTAAATAAAAACAGCAGGAGGAAGCAGTCTGGAAATTTCAACAGAGGCATTTGAGAAAGTTACCATTGGGGAGGTCCTTACTCTTATACGGTCTCCTTCCCTCCTCTCCTCCCTCATCCTTTTGGATTTGCTTCTACCATTTACATTTGAAGCACATTGTTATCTAGTTGTTGTGTTTATAGCCTGTTAGTGATCTGGTCATGGCAGGAGCCTTTTGGGTAGCAGCCCAATCCCATGACAAGAATTAAATTGATTTGCAGGACTCAACATTCCTTCCCGCGCCAGCGAACACAGCCAGACTGTGATGCTGGTACATCCGCAGTTTCTCCAAACCACAAAGTGATTCTATTTACAAGTCATTGATGTGGACTTATTAGATTACTGAAAAGAGAAAAACTTCCAAAGAGCTTTGTCTGCTCTCTCTCACTTTCCTTTATGCTGCTAATGTTCTCTTGCCATCTTGGTTTCTTTGCCAGCATTTGGAATTACTGAATTAGGTGCTTACATTCCCTCATATCTTTCTCGTTTAACAACAACAGAAACAAACAAAGAAAAAACCCACCCAAAAAATAAACAACAGGGCACCAACTATTCCTCTCTCCCTCTTAGTAAGAATCAAGATTCAGTTTGGGTTTTAATCTTACATTTTCCACTTCCCTGAAGACACGGAGGAAGTTCTCCCTTAATACTCCTTTCAGTTCAGTTTCATTCCATCCTCTTCTAAGAAGTTCTTCAATCAAAGAAGGGTATTTAGAGACATCTTCCAATCCCTCAGGGAAACTGTTGGCGAAAGTCACACAAGAACATTCAACATGCATCACTGAAAAAATTTAGGAAAAGATTTTCAATTAGTCTTTTGCACATATTGACTTTTGGAGTGAGCTCACTTTGGACCCAATTCTTCCTCTGAGAATTCAACTGACAAACAGAAGCAGGACTGGGACACAACAAAAGTTCTTTTCTGCACATAGGATCCCATAAACAGAACACAACTGTGTATTCTGGACTGAAGATGCATAGGCATAATATATAAGCAGGTATATAATGTATAGGCAAAACAACAGCATAGGAAGATATTAAAAGAGAACAAAAGGTAAAAAAGAACCCAACAGAAACTGATGTGCGCATTAATCCACTCTTTATATCTGGCCTTTAGAGTAAGAGGAAACAGCTGCATCACAGATGGAGTTGGCACAATGCACTTTGTAACTGGGAACAAAAGGAAACCTGCAAACACATGGTGAGCAGAGGAGTTGCAGGCAATTTTGTAGACTTTGTTGGTTGCAAAGCAGTTTTTCCAAAGGGAATATAATTAGAATAATAATATTGCTTTGAATTCAGCCATTTAGGAAGTGAAAAGCAACCTATTCAGAGCCTTCTACTGAAGAAATTACAATAAGCAAAGTTGATCTATGTCTTGTGCTAATTCTTGTCAGAATAAAAAGAAATAGAAGTAAGAAGCTGCAAAACCTGCATTAAACAGGTTTATGTTTAATTAAAAAATGTTTAAAATTCTATTTTCATGAGACTCTGACATTGTTTTGAGACAACTAGTATTTTTGCTACTTTTCTGTTATGTGGATGTGTGGTGATAAGCATATCTCAAGGAATCTGTACTACCAGAAGTTAGGACCTTAACTACTCCACCACCAATTTGACTGATGATCTTTGAGAAACTGCATGCAATAAAATGTGTCTTTTCATTGCAAACTGTGTTTTTATTTGGAACGTTACAGCTTCAGCTCTATGGCTAGCTATCATGGCAGCAGACACACTGCATTTGTGATCATACTTTTCAGATGGGAGCCTGACTCTGACTTTCACTCCCAAGCATGTCTGACCCCAGGAGAAATAAAAAAAAAAAAATAAAAAGGAGATGATGAGTAAACCAAAAGACAAAAAGCAAAAAAAAAAAGTTTAAGGTTACACCAGCAAATGCCACCTAGTCTGTATTTATTTCCTGTGCTGTAACAACACTGGCCCAAGAGTAAGGAGAGGTTAAGTAGGCTGTTTACCATTCTCTGCTTGCCTCAAATACTTCCCAAGCCCCAAAAGCAGGAGTGGTTTCACAGCACCAAAACACTTTGGGCTTTCCCCAAGGATAGTGGAGTTTTGCAGCATCTCTCTAGGCTGACCATTTACCATCTAAAGGCTAAGGCAGCTTTTCTGTCATTAATCTTTGGCTTTTGGAGAAAAACAACCTCACGAGTTTTTTAATGCACAAAACACTGTCTAGAACACAGAATTGCAGAGTTCACAAGGCATTAGGATCCATTTCCACATTTGTAGCACTGCTTCATACAGTTCTATAAAGGAATCATTGTGCTCCTCTTTCATGAAACTTGGTTTAGTTCTCATCACAAGAGAACTTGATACCACTCTTTTAGTCTGCCTTCTTTTTTTTCCCTTCAATGAACAAAACCCATGCTTATATAATTTAAGGAAGAGATGTCAATGTATGTACAATTTTACTAACCGTGCCACTCCATCATAGTCACCACCAATTCCTATCGATTCTGAACCTGCAATTTTCTTTACATGGTCAAAATGATCTGAAAGAAAATACCAAAGAAAACAACATCTAAGCATCCAGCAAAGAAGAAATATTACAGTTCACACATTTTGCAACAAGGCTGTTCACCTTCATTGTGTATTCTCAATCAAATCCTTTTTTAAAAAAGTCAAAATATATCCCATTAGGCAAATGACAAAATGCAAATGAGGAAAGAGACATGATCATCACAGCATATTCATTCCCGATAAGTAGCCCAATTATACCAATAGAATTTTCATTATCCATTACATAATTATGTTTTCTATTCTTAATTACTTAGGCTTAAGGTGTTTTCTAGAAAATAACAATTACTTTGGGATTAATGGTTCTTGGCTCTGTTTGTCAGCATCATGTCCTCCAGCTACACTCACCTTGTACCTCTTGTTATTGTTTAATGACTATTGGCACCAAAAACACCTAGAGTTTGGCTAGGGTGTGGAAGTTAAAAAGAAGCATTTTTTCATAACCTCAAAAATTATGCATACACCAGGAAATTCATAAAATTTGTATGAATTCATTGAACCGACAAAAACTACATTGACATCAAACCTGCAAGGGTAGAAATATTAACAACTTTTCTGCCACAGGCCAGTACATCTGCATTGAAAGTCACCATGATAATTCCCTTGTTCTTTTTCTGAAAGATATGAAGAGACAGGTGATGAGTGAACACCCATGTGCCCTGCAAACCTCACTGGCATCTTATACAGAACCTTCTACATCCATCCATCAGTAAGCACAGCAACACTCTGTCAAACACTAAGTCAAAGCTCAGATGGCAACACAAGGCTTTGCCTCCCTGTCCCTTCCCTTGGGTTCATTATACTCTCACGTAGACTGAATCAGCAGAAGTGCAGTGCCTACATCAAACAAACTCAACCAGAATTTCAAGGTATTTGCAAACACTTCGTTTTTGTAGTCAAAGACTAAAGACAACCCCAAGAACATCTCTCAGATGCAAACATGTAATCTGCTGCTCAGGAACCTGCTTCTAAATCAAATTCAGAGATAAGAAGGTGAAAAGTATACACCATGACTTGAATGCACAAGTTTGCCTCAGCCTAGTCAAACATTGCCATTAAACCAAAAACCAAAACCCCCAGGAAGCAAGACCAACAAATACCTTCCCTCAAAAAAGGACAAAAAACCCCCAAGAACAATATTGCTCACCAGTTGCTGGAGGATATCATCGGGGACATTTCTTGAGTGATTACAAACAGAAAATGCTGACGAATGGCTGAAAATTATTGGTGCTTTTGAGATATTCAGTGCAGCTTTTGCTGTGGAATATGAAGTATGAGATAAATCTATCAGCATACCCAGGCGATTCATCTCCTTTACCACTTCCTGAAACAGATGTACAGAAAACAGTGTCAGTATTACGTTTCCTTAAAGGAAGCTGTTTAGCTGATATCTGTAAACAGATAGACTAATTCTGCAGCTGTCAGCTAGTCGTAAGCATGCTATGCCAGTGTTGGTTTCTCTATACCTATTACTTTAACAGGAATTTATTCGCTCACAATTAGCAAGCACACCACCACATGCTCACAACTTAGAAAACTCAGTCAATCTAAAATAAGTAATTTGACCTGTTATTCACATCTCACTGATTCCACATATGAATTCGTACATCTGATCTGAATTAAAACAATTGTTTTAATTAAATCTAGTGCTTCTTTTACCCTAAAGAACATCACAGGGAATTTGGTTTGACTGAGCCCCGATAACCTCCTAACTATCAAGAACTTCCAGAAATTAATTTTTAATGACAAATTGCTTTTGAAAAGATAAGGCCAGAGGTTGTTAATTGCATGACAGATTGCCCAGGTTAGCATTTGAAAGAAATTCTTACTTGGCCAAATGGAGTCAGACCAATAACATTAGGATAAAAGTTGTGTATTCCTTTAGATGATGATTCAGACCTTAAAAAGGGGAGTGAGGGAGGAGAAACATCATATTATTATGGAGATTACAGAGTCAGCAACTGAAAGCTACACAAAATAAAAATGTTTACCATATCACATAGCCAAATGTGGGGATAATGAGCTACATAATAAGTATCTTGTTTGGGGAGTGCTTTTTTTTGGTTCATAACTGTTTTCAGGTTCATGAATGTTGATATTTGTGAAGCAATGCAGGAAAAGCAGAGAGGTGATTGTCAGAAATTTTCTGATTAAACAACCTTCCATGAGAGAACAGAGACACTGCAATGTCAGTTACTCCCCAGGCTACTTGTCAGCCCTCTGTACACAATTCCCCTGGCTCTCAGTCAGTGCAAGGAGGTATTTCGTCAATCCAGCAAAGAGTAGGTGCCAATATTCTGACACAGGAACCAAATACCCATCTCTGTAGCACCATATGGGACCTGCACTTTTGAGGTGGCCAGAGGGGGCAGTGTTGAAGGCTGCATTTACTCTCTTTTATCTACATCATATGCATTTTTAGTACTTTTCTTTTTGTGTGTTTTGCCCTATGTGACTTTCCTAATATAGCAAATTTACCATCTTTGTGTTGTTGAAAAGTGTAAAAGTGTCCAAACTGTCATCATTACAAGCCCTCCATAACAGATGTAGTCTCCCACTTGACACATGGCAAATGATTTACCCCCCAAATCATCCTTGACGTGGTTCAGAGTCTAACAGGTTAACTCTGTATTTGTCCCAGTGTGGAGCTGCCACTCCTTTGCATCAGACAGGCACACAAAAAAATGCACATTAATTACCAAGGTGTATTGCAGGAATGTGTTAAAGTCATGTAACGAACACCCAAGTCATAATACATCCTCAGCGTTGCCAAACTGCTGTCAATGGAGTGGCCACCTTCTATTCCAATCAAACATGCAATCCTTTTACTTTCAGAGATACCTGGAAACAACAAAGGGAGATAATTCCAAAGTAGTATCATGACAGACAAGAAGCCAGCAACAATTGTTTTTGGCAATTGCAAGCAATGATACTGACATTTTCGTAGAATAGGAGCTTATAGTAGTACAGGTTTATCTGGCAAATATTCTCACCACTGCAGTGGACCTGGACGGTCCACAGAGTCCGTTGCTGCAGCTCAGTGGAAAAGTTGAGGTAAAGTTATTCTTTACAGCAGGATAGCTTGCCTGCTTGCAGCTGTCTTTTGTACATACCTCCTGCAATCACATTTTTACAAATTCTTTTACAAGAAAAAGCATCACCTTGGGAAGTTGTCACAAGTTCCAGCTCTTCATAGCTGTTACACATCCTCTTGACAACATCAATTTGCTCTAAAGTCAGACGCACAGCATCCTTGTTCTGAGCGCTGCAAAGAACATACACTGACCAAAACTGAAAGAGACATTGACAAATGTAAACTAGATAACTTGTGTTTTGACTTGGAAACTTCCATTTGCTAGTAGCTCATGAGCACAGACCAAAATAACTTCCTACAGTTTGCAAGGGAGTTGCCACTATAGTTTTTCCCCAAAAGAAGACCTTTGACACAAGACAACAATATCTACTCCAGACATGATTAAAGCCTCCTGACACACCCAGCTACTACACTGTACATTCAGGAAAGCAGATGTAAGTTTCCTTTAATTTATATATCACAAAACAAATACTGCTGTTTTGACTAAGGGTACCTGAATTATAAAACACAGACTTTTGAAACACAAATGTTATAAAACAGTGTTAGGGGCTTTTTGGTTTTATTGTATTTTTCTTTTTCAATATAAAGAGCCAAAATCAAGGCCAGGAGTACTTGTGTGATTGGGAAGGAGGTAAATGTAAAAATATGGTCTCAGACTCACAACCATGGCAGTACATACCTGAGCTCCCACGTAACCAGCCTGAAGTTTCACAAAGTTTGTGTGAGTCTTGTTGAGTTCTCTTAAGTTGACTCTACTGATTCTATTTTGGTAAAGTATTCTCAGTTGCAGTACAAAGTCATTGTGGCTAGAATTGAAAACAAATTGGGCTTGTGATGTTCCCTTTCTAAGTCAAATGTAGTTTCTTCCACTTCCCTTAGACCCTTATTTGCCAATAATCCTTACAGCAATAAATGCTTAAAAGTCTCCCTTCTTTTCTGCTTCTCACCCCACCCCACCAGTGAGCAGGTTGGGGGTGTACCTTACGTTGGGAGGGGACACAGCTCACAAAGCTGACCCCAGCTGGCCAAAAGGGTATTTCAGACCGTATGGGTCATGCTCAGCATACAAAGCTGGGGAGAAGAAGGAGGAAGGTGAGGGACATTCAGAGTGATGGTGTTTGTCATCCCAAGAAACCATTATGCTTGATGGAGCCCTGCTTCCTGGGGATGGCTGAACACCTTAGTCATGGGAAGTAGTGAATGAATTCCTTGGTTTGCTTTGCTTGTGCATGGCTTTTGCTTTCTGTATGAAACTGTCTTTCTCTGAACCCATGAGTCTTCTCACTTTTCCTCTTCTGACCCTCTCCCTCAGAGGGGCAAGTGAGCAAGTGGCTCTGTGGGGCCTAGTTGCCAGCTGGGGTTAAACCATGACACCTGACCAAAAAAATCACAAAGATATTTAAAATAACTCAATCCTATAGTAAGTACCCTCTGAACCAAAATTCCTTCCCGATACATCACTGCAACAGGAGCTAAGTGCTATGTGCTAGTAACAGCCTATGTCTCTACTGATCCAAACACACTTCAGCATTTCTTTCTCACTTGTCAGGATTAAAAAGAGGGTTTAGTTGAACATATTTTATATACCCATCGATTAAACGTGCATCTTGCATCAGCTCAATAGCTCTCTCTCTCATTGATTTCTCATAACTTAATGGCACAATATCAAAAAACAACATCAACAGCCACAACAACTTTGTTGTATTTCTCTTCATTTCCATTTTCCAGTTTGCTAAAGCAAAGAGATACCACAATTATTCACTGATGACAATGAAACAGCAAAGTTTCCAGTCTGTGGAGGCTGGAGAGCCGAAATACCTCTCCTTCTGGCAAGGCTGGTGTGAATTCTACAGTAAGAAAAGAAAAAAAATAAAGAAATAATAGTAAACAGAAGGGAAAATAGCATTGGAAACCATGAAATTGCCACCTTCTCCTAAAGATTTTAAGATCTCTGGCTATTGTGCTTTTGTACATATAACCACTCCTCAAACTCTGCTGCTACCTCCAGCTTACTGGTAAAGAGAACCAACTCCTCAGTCAGAGCTGGCAGGGTGAGCCTGACACACCCTGGTCTCGGACCTCCCAAAAAGCCAGAAATGAACTGCTCCTGAGTAAACTGTCTTCTTAAAACAGACAGCACATCAGAGTATTTTCAGACGAAAGCTATTGAAATCTAACACTTTCCCAAACTTTATCAAAGACAATATGTGCCAAACTTGAAAGGGTCACTTTATTTCCATGAGGAAATGCATATGACAACAACTTCAAGAGTGATCAGAGCACCTCCTGCACTTTTTTAAATACAGTACTCAAACACTTGGATAACAGTCTTTCACGTGTCAGTAAAAAAGCATTTTTTCTGAACAGATTAGAAATAATCTGTTACAAGTAAAGTAAATGTAAGATCTGCTAGGAGGTGAAAATACCTTTGCAGATAAAAGGTTGGTTCACCCCCACCCCATACAGAGTTATTGGCAGCATTTGCTATAAAGCTGAGAAGCACTTGCCTTCTTCACTCATGGGAGTGACATCCTAATTCGAGGCAAGTGCCCTCAGGGAGGTAAGAGCTATAATGAAGCAGGATGGCCACATCTGCCATATAAGGATGCAGTGAGGAGGGGTTGCTCTTGTAAAATAGATAGACTTTAAAGGAAAATTTCACAGTAAAAAGAAAAAAAAAAATCTTTTTCTGCATTCTTCTGTCATTTACCATCTTTGGAATTATGGGCAAGCTGCTTGGCCCTTCCTCTCCTTTCCAGCAGGCAGGCCAGACCTCAGTGCAGAAGGTTCAGTAAACAGCTGCTATTTAAGTGGAGCAAAAGTCAGTTAGGAATGGCATTCCTTTCATCCCATTTGAAGTTCTTATTTTCCATCTTATTTTGCATTAAAATACTTAACAGCCATCACGTTCATACTCAAAGCTGTTGAATTATTGCGCAAAATCAAACATGCGAAGTGCAATAGAGCTCACTGCTCGAGATAGTAACGTGTCCTGTATGAAGAAGGTTCATCCCTCCACAGTCCAGTTATGCTGAGATCTTGTAGATAATCCTAGTGTAGCTCTGAATTACCTACTTCAGAACATGGCAGCAGCTTAGTTGCAACAGCACAGAGAACACCAAGTGACCAGAACCCTAGGTAAAACTTCCTTGATGACCACTGGCAAAAGCATGGATTCTCCCTATTACTGAAGTAATAATTAAATATAATTAGTAAAACATAAATATTAAGCATACCTTTAGGAGCAGAACACATGCATCATACTATGAAGTATATTTTGAGGAAATACACTGAAATATATATACATAAACTTTGAAATTCACCTTGTCATCAGGATAGTCTTTCAAATCTTTCTCAATTTTTGCTTGAAATTCCTTCTGCCATCATCAGCTCTAAATCATCATTCCTGGCATGTCAGGTTTATCGGTTCTCCTGCTTGGAAACCACCTTACTGCTCTATTACAATTCATAGTTTCCAACATGCTATTCCTTCACTGCCTAAGCAAAGATGTAATGAAGTGCCACCAAGTGATGAGAAAACATGATGCTGTTAAACTTACTGCTTCAAATGGCAATAAAAGGAAATACATACAGCAATGTTTGGAAGGATTTCAGGATCTCCAGGGAAGAGAAAAGAACAAGCAGGTTAGCTTGTCCAAAACTTCCTGGGGAAAAGGAATGCCCTACAGGTAATTACAGTATTCCCACACACAGACAAAATGTGTTGCCCACATTTTCGAAATTAAAAGAGAGCACCTTGTTTTATTCCAGTCATACCATGCAAAGGAAAGATTTTGAGAAGCAGTGATTACTAGAAACACAACCATCCTCAAAATCCTTCCTCAGGTAGGAGTTGTAGGAAGAGGTGTGCTTTCAGAAGAATTTGTAACAGGAAGGTCGAGCTCGTTTCATTTAGGAAGCCTTTTTTCCTTTTCCCTTCTGTATTTCAGAGTAAGTTTCAGGGAGAGCTGTGAGTAAGATCTCTCTCTCTCTAAAATACCGAAGAGAGAAGGTTCCTTGAGCCAGAGGGCAGGGGAGGAGAGAGAGAAGATAGAAGTGCTGAAAGAGTGCTGGAACTTGCCTTTCCCCTGAGGCCTGGTGTTGTCTTGGGGCACTGTGAGGTTTTTGTAAGTTTTTAGTGTCCTTTCCTCTGGAATAAACCTTTTGTGAATCCTTTCCACTGCCTTGGCATTTTGGGGGGAAAATACCTGCATATATTTACTTTACAGGAGTACAGTCTTAGAAGTTTTTCTTCCATAAATATGCATCAGAAATATGCATGCATTATAAGACCCAAAAGCTTTAATGGAACAGGACTTCTACAAAACGATAAAGATTAGAGAACAATCAGAAGTTGTTTCTTTTCTGCTTTGTGGCAACATAGAGATTTCCCTTAAATGTCAAAGCACAAATACAGACTTACCCTTTCACCACAAATGCAGACTTTGTTACCACAATGGAAAAAAAAAAAAAAAAAGACATGTATCTCTACTCCAGAAAATGTTAAATTTGTTTGTGGCAGCTCAGCATGCAAAATGTTAAAGAGAAAAGGTAAAAAACCTGCCCAAGCAACAGAATTCCAACAAGTTAGCACCACAAATGTAAATTAGTTTTTATAGACATGTTTTGGTTTCAGATTCCTCAAACCAAGACGCAGGTCAGATCTGTAACCTGAGTCTCCAGAACTGAGCCAAATCCCAACAAAACAACTCCAAAGGGAAAACTAAGATTTTACATCTTATTATCTCTTACTGGCCTTGTATAGGATAATTGCTATTCCAGAAATCCAAGTAATTTGTCAGTTCAAAATTCTTAATGAGAAAGTAGCAAATTTTGTTCACATAATAAGACTGTTCTGATGCTATAAAAACTGCTACACATTGTGGATTTTGGTTCAAATATTTACTGTTTTTCAATCTGTATGAAGTGCATAGCAATTTTCAGTAAGATTTTTAAGCAGCAACTGTACCTACATGTTCTTCAAGTGGTTTGGCTACTAAAAGAATTTATACTTATCTATACATTACCAAATCTCTATTCTGTCTATATTACAAAAATAAGAACATGGTATATTAGCACTCCTGTTTAGACAACATTTGAAATACGAAACCCACACAGCTTTTTTGCCATGCTGACTGAGCAGAGTTAAAAACAGGAAGTTAGCACTACATTTATAGTTGTTTGTTTGTTTGTTTATCTAAAGGCTCCTTGAAGCAGTTTACCTTCTTAGGATAATGCAGCTGAGTCGAAATCCACATTCCACTGTGTTGGATCCAACAGTTAAAGCTTGGCAGCAAGTCTGCCTGGCATCAGAGCAGCAAGGGAGAAGTGTCCTCTATTTCTTTAGCTCACATCACATCACAGGCTTCACACACAGCAGGCATTTGGAAATTGCCCCTCTCAGAGATGCAAGGTCTGTGAACGAGCTTTGAGCTCAGCTCCACCCACGTGGGAACCCACAAGCCTTGTGCTGTGCTGTGTTCCAAACCAAGCATTTCCTCCCTCTCGTGGCAGTCTGACTGTGCAGTCCCCAGTACATCTGTTTGCTAACAGATGAGGTATTTAAGAGTACTCTGTTTATATTGTTCAGAAATACGTGCCACTCATCACAGAGTAATTAAGGTTGGAAACCTTCTGGTGGGATGTCATCTAGTTCAGCCACCTGATCCCAGGTAAGGTTAACTTCAAAATTAGATCAGGTTGCTCAGGCCTTCATCCAGTGGAAGCTTTGATGTCTTCAAGTAAAAAGATTATACAAAGTTTTCCTGTTCTAGTGCTTGCTCATTCATATTGACTATACCTAAGCCAATAAATATCCACCACTTATTACCTATACCTGCTGTGTTTTAATCAGGACTTACATTTCACTCTCGAGGAGAAAAGACAACTCAGAAAGAATCGCATCCAGTTGTTGCCACCTGGGGAATCTTTCTCTTGTCCCTTCTGCAACCGGACCTGTCTGTCCCACATTGCCCTTTTCAGCCACCAGCGCCTGCAGCAAGTGTGGGTAGAGCCCTTCGAAATCTTCGTTCACAAAGCCAAGCCATGATAGGGCCACTATATGATATTCATAAAGGTCAAAATGTTCACAAGGTACAATATCTTTTAAAAGATATTTATGTCTCTGAACCTACTGGGAATTTCCACTCCCTTTGTGGGAGCTGGATGTTTGGAAACAAACAAAGAAATACGTGCAAAGCCATGATGCTAAAGTTTCAGAAGAAGTAAGGTTTGCTTATTGTAATTATTATTTCACTTCATATTTTGTACAGAAAACCAAAAAGGCATTATGCTATTGTTTATGGTTTGATTGCAGAGAAATGACCAAATCTCACGAGCAAAACTCCCACAGACCTGTTGTGCAAGTCATGTCATAACTGGGACACACATTCGTCATCAAGCCTCTAATTTGCACAAATTGGAAATCTTAAACAGAAACACCCTCATCACTGGGAATTCTGCTGAACTTGGCTAATTTGGTGAACTTCACTTACAAACATTTAGCATTCACTCCAGTAGACTGAAGAAGCCTGAGCAATACAAATCAAGTGTCAGGAAAAAAGACAAATATTTTCTCTATCTAATCTGAGGCTTGATCCAGGCCAGAGGCATTTTTATGTCTATGGTAGGAAACTATCTTCCATATTTACTTTAAAGCAGCAATTAACCAGTTCAGATTAATTATCCATTTGTGGTCTAGCTCATATTTTATTGTTCATTTTAAACTTTTCAGATTCTCATCCTTATCTTCCAAAGTAAATAAATATCACATAACCATCATCGTTTGCAATTTATTTTCCCCATTTTCTGAACTTTCTCTCCGTGCAAAGTCAAATTTAATCTCTGAGCTGATTTCTACCTAAAACTCTCTGTTTCTGCATGCCTCCAGAAAAACTAAGCTCACCAACTCCTTGTTCAAGAACAGTTTTTGCTGAGCCACTAAGCTCCTTCTTGGGCTTTTAACAGCTCACCTCTTTGCAGATTCAGAACTTAACTGATTTTTAAAGCTGCTAAAAGCCAAATTCTCCCTTTGGCTCACAATATTTCTTCTATAATTTTCTTCCAATAGCCCTGGATGAGCACTAGCAGTTGTTTGCGTATAATAATTCTTATAATGTGGCATTTGTGATGCACATCCTTCCTGCAGAGTCCATCTTTCAGGACTGGTCTCTTAATAAGTATCCCAAGATCTACCTTCATTGTCCAGAATGTTGTTACACAGCTGTATGTTTATATCATGTTATATTCACCTCACACAATTTTGGAGCAAGCTGAGAAGTTATAAAATAACTGCAGCACTTACACAGGTACCAGCTGCTGTCAGGACACAGAGAGATAAAATTATGTGTTGGAACTATTTTTCACACTAGAAAGGCTTGTTCAGGCCCAGAGCAGCTTCATTAATTTAAATACTTACACTTCCAAACCACTGGTGTTTTTAGTACCAGCACAGATTAATTTATAGGTTACTGCAGCTGAGAAAGTAGGACTTTGCAAATGTATATGCCTACTGTGGCAGCCATCTTAAACTGCAATTTGGTTTCCCCCAAAAAATCCTTATATTCTCCCAACTCCTGACTTCATCTACACTACACAATAGCACTCTGGCATTTGGTATGGATATAGTTTTGTGTGCAGATCAGCTTTAAAACCATATGCAGTGTAATTGCTTAGGGACAAGCCACATTAACACAGGCTTGAAAGTTCTGCCTATTAAGTATTCAAACTTGGTGTTTTGCCTCTTTGTAAAGATTGCAATCTCCAAGGCTCTCAGTTTGGCATTTCTCGGGTGCAGCTATCAGTGTTTCAACTAGAAACTGTTACAACAGGTTAGAAAGAGAAATCCCATGTATCAGGATTTCTGTTTTCATAAAAATCGCAAAACAGGCAGTCTTAACTGTTGCAAATTGAATTCCATCTGTTTTTTCTACTCATCTTAGTATTAGTTTCAGGTCCTAAAATGAAGTGAGTTCACACTTGGGGAAGGTGGTGATGGGAGGTTCTTTGGTAGTTTTAATCTGTTTAAATCACGTGTTCGCAACATATTTCTCAGATAAGATCTTGTGATAAATATTAATCTAAGCTTGGGAAACCAAGAACCAACTCAGTAAAAAATCTCTTTTTCCCATGTTGCTCTGCCTTGTGGGTGCCTGATGCTGCCACAGTTTCATGACTTAATTTGACCAGTATCCTGAAGAGTGTTCAGATGATGCCATACACTCTCAGGATATAGAAGTACAGAACCACACCACTTGGCACTTATTACCAAATGCAAAAGAAACAGGAAGTACAAAGATAAGGTTTTCTCTTCACAGAAAAAGGCTCCATCTGAAGCACATCAAGATGCAACCAAATCTCCTAAGAAGGAAGCTAAAGCTGAAGGTTTCTAAAGCTGAAAGCAAATAGTCCATAATGAATGCAGATATCTCAGGATGAACACGAGTACTATTCTGCCACCCATTAATATCTCTTGTCACCAACTTTTTATAAATAAAAATACTCTGTCAGAACTAATTTCTGTACTTTCTTGGAAAAAAAGATGGAGAAAGCAGCTGCAGGGGGAAAAAAAAAAGCTGCAATAAGCTTATCTAGTAATCTAAATTATGCTTATTTTAAAATAATAGTAATATTTACAACTGATAATGCCCAAATACTGAGGCAAACCAAACAAAGTGTTTGTTTAGCTATATGTTTGTTCTACAAAGGTATCAGGTATCTGGTTTAACTCTCAATTCCAGGAAGGTGAAAGTTCTTGCCACAATGTGGCAGGAGCTTCCCAATTAAAACCATATTAATCTGATGACAGATTGCTAATTGGCAGTACTAGAGACTCTGAGAACCAGGATACAAAACTAGTTTGCTTCAGATGGATTAGCTTTTTTATTTGGAGGTTGTTCACCCACCCAAGAAAAATAAAAATCTTTTTTAAAAAGCAATAGAAGAGGTCACAGAATACTTGTGGACAGCAGAAATGGTCTCCTACTCAGTTGGAGAAATTTCACCTAAAAAGGCTTCCAGAAACATTACCAGAAAAAAAAGGTATGTTCCCCACTCAGGATTGATTTATATGTAAGCACTTTCTTGTTTAAAATCCAAATTCTCAGAGCTCTGTTTCTGCCACTTCCCACTCCAATTTTTCAGGAAGAGCAAATCTATTTATAATCTCATATCTCTTTAAAGTAGTAGTTGCTCTTGTGACATCAGGCAATCACAGCCATGCAGGGCAGCAAGCTCCACTGGATGCCATGTTTCCTGTTTAGCCTGGGTTTCTGAGAAGAGCCAATCCTTTTGGTATCAGTGAGAAAACCCAATTCAGAGCAAGCCTACTTAGTCAGCTTCATTTTTACTATCTAATAATGGGTTGATATTTTTTGTGTTTCAAAGGCTTGGCTTTGAGTTTTGAGGTGATGTCTAAAAGTCATCATCATTGTTTGATCTGCAGATGACATCCAGGTAATCCTTCAGCAAGGCCTGAGTCCTTATTCATTTGTCTGCCTCCTTCACTGGAGCTCATGCCCAAAATATAGCAGCTACACTGTTTTTGGAGATGTTTTACCCTGTGCTGACAGCTCTGCTGGTGAAATAGTAAGTCTAGACCTAATCTAAATCTTTCAGTGATACAAAGTGACCAAGGTCCTGAATGCAACATTGAAAACTACAGTTCTGTGCCTTGGCCAATATAATTTTTTTTTCCACTTTTGTTTACTCTCAGAATTATTCTGAGGAACTGGAATACCACAAAGCTCAGGAAGGACCAAACCATTTCATCCCCTGCCGTCACTCATACTGTGCTATCAGCAG
This sequence comes from Pachyramphus minor, assembly GCA_013397135.1. Lineage (NCBI taxonomy): Eukaryota > Metazoa > Chordata > Aves > Passeriformes > Tyrannidae > Pachyramphus > Pachyramphus minor. The sequence continues at coordinate 6,555 of VYXB01003344.1, read as the reverse complement.
CAAGAAGGTGCGACCAGGTTACAGTGGTCACTGGTGCTTAAGTCTGTCTCCAGAGAATGCTTCACATAACAACAGCCAGACTGTGGTAGCAGAGGATGGTATCTTCTGAATTAAAAAAAGCAATTAACATAATACAGGTGTGTGAGAAAAGTTTCATGTGTTCTGTCTGCCACTGACTCTAAACTTTTTTCCTACATTTCTTTGCTTTTGAGCTCTTATTGTTTGCTACTTTTTCTGCCAAATTATAATTATTTTAAATTGTGCTCTCAAGACATAACAAAATCTCAAAGGTAATTCTGCATAAACATCAACAGCGGTACACAGTGGATTCATGAACAGTAATGCATCTAACAAGTCATATCCCTAAACCCAAGTTCCAGGACAAAGGAGAAGAGCAGCAAGCTAAATGTGAGTAGGGCAAACAAGGTCTAATATACCTGTTATACCTCTTATACCACAACATAGCTACAAATACAGACATCCATTATATGGTAGATTTCTACTGTATTTACACTGAAACACATTCATTCTTATACCACGTTTCTAAATAATCAGCTTGTCACTTTATTAGCAATTCCTAAAGACTCATGCAATGACTTCTCCTTCCTGTGTATCCACAACCAACTGTACCAGGCACACATACAAGTAGGGTTTATTTTCCTACTCCAGAAGTATTATGAACCTAAATGCAGCATGGAAATAAATTCACTAGTTATGCCTCTTGTCCAGACCACTCTGAACAAACTGGAAACTAAGTTAAATCACTCATTCAATCTATCAGAGGCTTTCAGAGTAATTATTAACTCAAATCTAAAAAATCTAAAATTTCCTGCAATTAAGTTAGCTGCCTCAGAATCTGACATGAAGCACAATCATGTGCTTCTAAACATCCAGAGCTGTGGGCAGATAAGAGATCCTAGATATAATATTTTTTACAGAAATGTTAAGAAACTTCTAAGTATCTTTGTCTTGGGATGTCTTTGTTGGATCAAAAATGTACCAACTTAGGATCCATTATTACTGAGGTATTTTATAATCTACACAACATATTGTGATGCTTAAAACCAGGTTTCTTTAATTGATGACTTTAGCAGTAATTTGAATGCGGCAGTAGGCAGAAAATTGCTGTGAGTCTATTGCATTCTATTGAAAGAGAGCTCCCTTGCAGCCATGAGAGCAAATCACCATGGAAATGTTTTGCTAAGATGACATTACAGCACAGCATGTACACTTACATCTCTCCTGATGTAATAAGCAGCATTTTGTGACAGTCTGGAGTGACTGAGTAAAAGGGCTATTTGCACAGCAAGAGACCAGAACTTTCTCACAACTACTGCAGAATTTTGTTATGCTCCAGAGCTGGCCAGTTGACAGTATATCTTGTTACAGAAGAAAAGTATTAGGAGCTGAATGGACACATGATCTTACCCAACCGACTTGGTAAAGTCAAGTTGATAAACACAGGGAAAATAGGTTCATGAATTGGCCTCAAACTATGTTATCACCATGAGAAGCTAACTAAGTGTTTTCATGTTGTCATAGAACGATCTGTTTTTCCAATCAGGATAGACCAAGCTCATAAGCTCCACTGAAGTTGTAGTATCTTCTTACCTTCCTCATGTAAACACCAGGTCTGATATTTAACAGGAGAGCAGGGTGATGTTGTGCTTCTGGCTGTCACAACACAAGTATGTCTCCTCAGACTCTGCACTGGGATTTGATTACCCTCTGCATAGAGTCATACATGGGTTTACAAATATATCACATTAGGACCCAAATCAAGAAATCTTATTCCTCTGTGTTAAGGTCAAAATTTGAGACATCATTCACACCACTTTGACCACTCTCAGTGCACAGAAGAGCTGTGCACAAAACCACAGGAGCACATCGGAAGCATACGCTCTCTTGAATCTGTGACACAAGTCATAACATGTTCCGTATTCTCTACAGAATATTAATCAAGTCTCAGCAAGCATCCTGTTTTGAGGTTTATTATGGTTTTGGCATCTTCTTGTCTTAGTTTTTTATATATTGGCCAACATTGCATGCCCAAGGGCCTTCTCTTTCAGTAGTTTTATTCCAACATAATTTCTATTAGAGCCAAAATCATAATTTGTTGGTCATAAATGAAAAACAAACTTTGTTAAACAACTCTACCTGCCTTATCAAAAATTAAACTGCAGAAGAAAGTCAACAAACAGTGTGGATACAATGCTTTTGGCTGTTTAAATGGAGCTGGTTTATTTTTATTACAAATTTTAGGTAAGGCAAAATTAATTTGTAGGGTATTTATAACCAGCTACCTGTCCAGTAAGGACAACATGAAAAAGTCGTGTGAGGACGTAGGGCCAGACTGAGATACATAAATTGAAGTGCAGAGATTTCAGAGATTTCATTGCTTGTTTTCTACTGGTTGCATCTGGGTAGCTCATTACTCAGCCTAAAGGGCTTTTCAACCCAAATCAGCCTTTTGAAGAGCGCAGTATACCAAGGCAGCTGCTGAACCCAAAGCCACAAACTGGACTTGGGTGCTGGATCTCTGTTTGTCTTTTTTTTAAATGGATCTGAATCTGAGATGTAACCCACACTCTCCAGAGAAAGAGAAAAATGGGATGGTAAGGTTCTTGCTGGTTATGCTTGAGTGCCCTCCTTCCACTCAAAAGTCAAGAGGCTTAGAGAGCTAATGCACAGTTGTCAGAAAGCTGAACCGTTACTATCAAAATAGTAACAGTGGTTTACAACATACCTGATATTCAGTGCAATAAGGAGCTGAAGAACCTATTAGCAATCAAAAAATGGACAAATTAGTTTGTACCTACACAACATAAAAATGTTACCATTTAAATACTACCATCTAATGTTTGGGGATTTTTTAACCCCTACACTTATTTCTAGGGCTGATATTATCCTCCTCTTCTTACAGTGGGATTGCAAAGTTATCTATAGTGGTCCAGTATTCTCCTCTCTCAACAAGACATCTCTGATGCCTGTTTAGTCAGGGACTCAGTATGTGAGTCCAATGCTTTTATTTAACCAAAAGAGTTCAGACAAAGGCAATCGCATCTGCCTTCCAGTTCAGCCTTCATCTAGGTGATGTCTGTCAGACTTCTAATTTTTTTCCCTCTCCCACAGAGAATATTCAGTTACCTTTTCCTACGTCCTCTCACTCGTGTTTAAATGAGTAATTAATAAACTGACTTGACCTTCTCCTCCTACTTGGACTAATGAATAGGTCTTATGGCAAGTATTTTGTCTTGGCATGGTCAGTTCCCTTCTGACTGTATTTGGATGGGGAATTCTTTAGGACAGGAGATTTCTCCCTGTCAGAAACAAGTTGAGAAGTGGCACAAAATGGGAAACTGAAGAAGGAATCTTTACCTTTTTGGAAATTTTAAATGCCACAGTAAACAGTTTCAAGGTAAGTTTTCAGCAAAGCATGGAAATTAACACTGAAAGTTATTTCCTCCTGAGCAAGACCAGCCAGGAATACTCCCACACCAGCCAGCCTCCATTTGAAGTCACATTTGCAGCATCTCATTTCCCTGATGAAAGCAAGCTGAGTTCTCACACACAGTTAACTGGATGTCTCATTCACCAGGTGACTGCCACTTCCCATCCAGAATACTCACCTTTCCTCCCACTCCCCTAATTGTAATAACACTCTCACTGAACTGAATGTCCCTTCTGTAAAAACTTAGGCAGTTTTTATTAATTTCTTTTTTTCACAAATCTAAACAATCCTATGATCTGTCTTTCCTCACTGCCAGAACTGTGCTGTTCTCTCCCCATTTTCCACTCATTGTGCCATATAATGTTTCAGATCTGCAAAGCTGTGTTTGTTCTGCAGGTGACACATACAAGGAGTTCTCAAATTCTTGCATGCATTAGCTCAATGCATTTCTGCAGCAGAAACCACACATGGTGCAGTTTTTATTATTTTGCCCAAACACACTAAAAGACAAAAAATATATGCTCTCATTTGCTGTGATTGCTACATGACCTTCTTAAATTATTCCTTCTGGTATGACTGCCCACTAAAGAGAAGTGAAAAAAACCCCAAAATACAAACTCCCTTGTTATGCTCCGGATTAAGCTATGAACTGCCCAGAGCAGTTACATTTTTTTATTTAAGACTTTTTAAAAGCCTTTTGGTTCGTTATAACCTCTAATTAGCGTCCAGAGAAAGAGTCCCACACTCTCCTCTAATAGAAATTCTTTTTAATTTAGTGAGAAAAATAAGACATTTTGGCAAAAGGCTTTTCACAGGAGTAAAATACAACCGAGAGAAGAGCATTTCACTAAAACATTCAGCACAAAGACCCATTCCACAGGAAACACACACTAAAACAATCCAAATACCAGTTTTAGTAAAACTTTGGTAACAAAATTTGGGTAACAACTATTGTTGTTACCCACAACAGAAGGAAAAGAGTAAAAACAAAAAAAGATTAAAAGGAATAAAGAAAGAGAGAAGAAAGAGAGAAAGGAGAGAGCAGTTACCGACAAGATTTGATGGTTCACATGGTGCGGGCTGGAGAGGGAGAAGAGGGAAAAGAGAGAAGCAGAGGAAAAAAAGTGTTATTAACTCACATGGTTCAGGATGCTGGAGGAAAGGAGAAAGAGATCGCATGGAGTCTCATGTATTTACAGAGTTCAGTTTTCCCTCCCAAGCAGGATGTCCGGTCAGTGCCTTCCAGGCCAGAGTGAGCTGTGCTGTGGCCAGTCCCAGGCTGCAGGGCTGTGCTGTGGGCGGGCTACGAGGCCGCGTTGCCTTGACTGACAGCCCAGCTACCGACCTTGGGCTCTGCCCTGTGCTCTGTGTGCCCCCAGCCCTTGCCTCCAGCTCTGCCCCGTGCCCTCAACACAGCCCTTGCCTCCAGCTCTGCCCCGTGCCCTCAGCACAGCCCTTGTCTCCAGCTCTGTCCCGTGCCCTCAGCACAGGCTTTGCCTCCAGCTCTGCCCCGTGCCCTCAGCACAGCCCTTGCCCACACACCTCACCACGTTCCTCAGCACAGGCTTTGCCTCCAGCTCTGCCCCGTGCCCTCAGCACAGCCCTTGCCCACACACCTCACCACGTTCCTCCAGGTCCAGGCCCAGCCCGTCCCCACATGCACACACACACACACAGAGTTGGTTCTGACCCATATCAATAATTCAGTGAGATTCAGATCAGGATCTCACACTCCCAACATCTAAAAGACAGAGATAGCCATGAAAATCACTTGCAATAGCCTTCTCTAACATGTAGTTATATGAATAGTATATTATAAAAAGTAACATATTGTCACAAAAGGAAAAGTTTCAATTTAAGGGTCTATGCTTACATAAGGATGAGAGGAAAGCGATACTGAACTGACTGTGTTTGAGGGAAAGAAAGGCCATGGGCTGCCACAGGAGCTGCCCGAATGCCGTGAAGGAGGCGAAATGCCAGTAGATGGCACTCAGACTGCAGCACAGCCCAGGAGCACGCACGGTCCCAGCAGACACCGGCAAACAAAGCATTGGAGGAACTGGAAGACTTAGTGGTGTCTGAGGTACACTGCCACAGCATGCAAGGCAGTCATGCCATAGAAGAAGAAGAGAAGCTGCAGATAGCTGCAGGTAGCTGCTCCAGCCACGGTGACCTGCTCACAACAAGGGGAGATAATTTTTTCCATTGCAACTTAGACATCTTTCAGTCCCTGGCCACTTTCTGCTTCACCCCATAACTAGCCCCAAAGCTGTGGGGGGAATAAGAAGTCTAGCTTCAAAACAGTTTTAAACAAGGGTACAATCAGAGCAGGCTAAGGAAGGCAGCGTTGTCCTCTCCCAATAAGAGCTTAGAAACAAGTCACAAGGCAGTTACTGAACTTTGTCTCTAAAATTAATGGGCTCCCTCCAGTCTAACCCTCCCATTCACAGGAGCCAGTGGTGGCCCACTCTAAGCAAGTTCCTGGGTTTATAACCACTGAAAACAGAGATGGGTACTCTTCTCTGCAGGCAGCTCTCCTACATCCATAAATCACTGTGTGCAAAACCTCTCTCTGTGTATAAAACCTCACTGTGTATAAAACTTCTCTCAACTGATAGTAATTGTGTGAAGGGGGGAGTTTGAGAAAAAGGGTTGTTTCCCTGGTAAACCCACGACATTTTTGGTGTTTCCGCCTGGTTAGAACAGCAAAAACATTTTGAGATGACTGAGAGAGGTTCACAGACAAAACAGACTGACCTGTTATAAATAATGTGTGCTGTAGTCGTGATGAAAGTAATGAAAGTATAAGAGATAGAGTTTAATATTATAGTGATGTTAGTTTAATTTTTACTAGCAATGTTTTAATTGTATTTTGTTTATTGAAGTTAGGTGTTAATTGTAGTTTATATTTCTTAAATATGTCATTAGCAGAGGCATTACTAAAACTTTTGATTGGCTTTTGCTCTGGAAATCTACCTGGGCCTGACCATTTCAGCCAGGGGGGCTGGTAACCCACAACATATTCCTCCCTCGCCTCTGCGAATTACACATTTAGGTTGTGTCCATCCAAATCAAACAGATTTTTTTTTTGGTCATAAGTGATT